>PVIY010032380.1:0-29057 GCA_004026745.1 Myrmecophaga tridactyla
TTGTTTTGAAGAAAACGACACAGAAAACTACTATGGTGGAAAGAATGTAACAAGGCTTGAACAAATGGAAAGACATACCATATTTCTGGCCAGGAGGATAAGATTTTAAGGATGTCAACCATTTTCCAATTAAAATGTAAATTTAACACAATTCCAAAGAAAATTTAGAGTATTAATTTTTAAAACAGGAAAAATAACCAAAATCATCAAGAAAAATAATAGGAATAGCCAACGAAAGTTTTAAAAAGGTATAGAGTGAGCTTTAATTTTCATTTAGAGACCTTAGAGTTATACATAAATGTGGAAGACTAGCTTTCTATTTTCCTACTTAGCTTTAAATTACTTCTTTCATTACTGTATGAATTAGTTTTTTATTCTAGAACTGCACTGTCCAAGGCCACTAGGCAAATGTGACTACAGAGCATTTTTAATGTGGCTAATCTAAATTAAGATATGCTTTAAGTATGAAATACACACCAGAGTTTGAAGGCTTAGTACCAAAAAATAATGTAAAATAACTCATCATTACTTTTTTATAACAGTTATATGCTGAAAAAAATATTTTAGATATATTGATAAATACAATTTATTAAAATTAATTTCACCTGTTTCTTTTGATCTTTTTAACACAGCTACTACAAAGTAAAATTATACACATGGCTTACTTACATCATGTTTCTATTGTTCTAGGGTACACCGAATTAAGATCCTACAATCAAATGGTGAAAATATCACATACAAAAATTACTAAGTATACAAAGTAAAAAGAATAATTAAAATAAATGAAATACACAACTGATTTGGGAGATTATAAAAGCTGTAAGCAGAAGATGGTGATAGTTTTCTTCATATTCAAATATAGAATAGAGGCTTGACATAAATGGTTTCAACTCTTCAATAGTAAACAAACGTTTGAGATATTTAGAAATTTCAGATGTTCATAAAATATGAGTGTATCTTGAATATTGCTAGAAGATATGCAGAAAGCTATCATATAGCTCACTGCCCCTCATTTCAACTCGCTTTATCTATTCCTTCCCACATGCAGTAGGGTCATCCTCCTCAAGAGTTTAAGACTTTGCTGTTTCTTGTAAATATACACAAGTTTAGGTGAGTACTTGATCAAATAGGACTATACTGGTGATAAAACTGAGTGAGGGTTAATTCAGCAGACTTTTAGTAATTTTAATAGCTTTTTAAATTCTTTTAGCTCTCAATTTAAGTGCTCATTTAGGGTTTAATTTAAGACTAAAGATTCTATAGACAGACTACCTGATTTTAAAATTCTGGCTCAACCACTTAACAGCTCTGGGTCCTTGGGCTAATTATTTAACCCCAGGCCTCACTTTTTTCATCTGTGACGTGTACTTAAAATTGTTCCTATCTGAAAGAATTGTTGTGAGAATTCAATAAGCTAATATATGGAAGACACTTAGAACAATGCCTGGCTTTTAGGAAGAATCAATCAATAAATGATATATAATCCATTTTAGTTTTTAAGGATACAATAAAGTGCAATAGATTTAGCTAGTGATTGAATACTCCACAGAAGATATTCTGTATCTGAGTACTGGTCAGCAACTACTGTAGTGATTTAATTGATCTGGTCAAATAAATAGAGCTTTCAATCTTTTCTTTTAATGCTCCCTTAAAATACAGTTCACTGAATAAAAAACATTTTTGTTTTTTTCTTGCTATGAACCTCCTGGTTTATAGCTCTTTTATTTCATACCACAGATACCTTGTACATTATAAAATGCCTGCTTTTATGTATTTAAGTTTTAAAAACTGGCTACTGTGGTTTCTTGAAGTTGGAGTTACAAGTCAGTGCAAATGAAATTTTTTTGACGACTAAAACATTTCAGTTACTTACCAAGTTTTCTCTTTCAATCCTTTGTTGTTCTCTCTGCCTGTTGAGAGCACTATGATATAACTTAGGAGGATGGCCAATCGATCTTCTAGGAATTGTACCTCTGCTTCCTGGTTTTTCAGCCTGTCTGGATAGTTCTTTCAAAAGCCTCTGATTTTCCCGATCAATCTGTCTCACCTCTTCTCTTGTGAAAGAGTAGTTTTTCCTAGGTATTACTGAAGGGTGATCCAAGTGTTGTTTTTGTGGTCCCTTTTTATCTAATTGCAGAAAAGCTACAGAAGTGAACAAAAAAGGGAAATGGCTAAACAAAGTAGATCAGCAATATAATGGTACAAGCTTCAAACCTTAAAAATGGAAGCCATGTTAATTTATAAAAAGCTGCCTATGCCAAAAAAAGTGAGGGCATGAAAAAATTGGGTAAATTTGAAGATCTGTAGTTTAGTTAATAGCATGGTGCCAGTGTCAGTTTGTTGGGATTTTTTTTTCCTTCAATTTGTTGGTATTGATGATTGTAAGATATTATCATGGAGGGAAGCTGGGGGAAGGGTTCCCAGGAACTCTCTGTACTCTTTCTGCAATTTTTATGTGAGCCTAAAATTATTACAAAATAGTAAGTTCTTTATGAAATAATGTTAAAGATATCCAGATTCCAATTGTATAGAAAAACAATTTGAGATAGCTTAGAGTTTATGCTTACTGGGCTCTTTGGGCATAAAAGCCCAATGAGCAAATGTAAAACAGTAAAAGAAATGCACGATACTGATTTTTATGCAGGTATAATTTATGGAAAAACTGGCAGCTGAATTTTCTATTTTACGTTTCCCTAGAGCAGTTTAATAGTTGGAGATGTGTGGAACCTCTGGTTTCAGTGTACTAGCACTATACTTAATTCAGGCACAGTTTTTATTAGTTGGAGTATGTATTTCAGAAAATGAATTACCTCCTAGCAACAAATGAAACAATGACAAGCCTATGGTAAAACAAAAAACAAAAACAAAAAAACACCTAGAATATTCTGAAACTATCAACTTAACCTGAAAAAATTTCTACAAAAGATTTATGGATCCTAATACTGTCATTAAAAAAATATTAAGCTTGCTTTTTTTCATATTATGCATGCACTGAAAATGAATATATTAAATCAGAGTTAATAGACTGGCAAATCTGTTTTTTTTAACATTTAAAAAAGTAACCATCATAAACTTTTATTTGAGTAGCTTTGTTTATATTAATTAATTTTTACTAATTTAGCATTTTATGCTGTTAAATGCCTTTTTACCCATTTTATCATTTGTTCTTCATGTACTCATAATGTTGTAAGAGGAAGAGGCATTTTTAACCCCTCTTCTAAAATGAGAGTGGTGCAAAAAAGTTAAATCGTTTCGGCAAGATCACAAAAACAGTTCATTCAACCTTTTCATGTTTAAAAAGAAGAGTATCAAAGATTATAGAAACTTAGAAAAAAAAGATTAATAATGGTTTCCAATAGGAAAGACAAGGAAATAAATAGTTGTTAATTTGTGAACACCATATCAAGATAATGACAAAACCTGAATGAGAAAGGCATGTAGAAAGATTTAGAGGCACTGTGCATATTAAATTATCTTGCTTCCAAGAAACATCCATTTTGAAGAACTTAGTAAGGTTTCTAGATTAATTTTAACTGTATGCATTTAAAGTTTGCTGCTGTACATGAAAGCCTTTTAAATTCTAAAGGAAATTAAAATAAGCCAAATGTAGTTAAATGGAGAAATTTTAGGTTGTATACACGTTATGGAAAAAGTATATATGGTGTGCGCCATATATATATGGTAAAATTAATATTATATATATATAAATTCATTATATTCAATATATATAAATTCATTAGGGCAGGCCACGGTGGCTCAGTAGGCAGAGTTCTCGCCTGCCATGCAAAAACAATTTTAATGGCACCCTTATTACAAAGAAAACCTCAAATTTATTCTTCCAATCGAGAAGATATAAAAATAATGAATAAACTTTCAAGAATACAGATGAAATAGAAGTCTGCCTATCTGGTCATAACTGGGTTACTAAATTCACATATTAATTTAGAAATATAGTTTCCTTAATTTTCTTTATTGAAACAATTTTGCTCAAATTCTTTACAGGTTCATCCTCACTAGAGGTACTCCCTGACATATCCAACATCATTTACCAGCGATATTAGCTTTACTTTCATTTAAGCTACTTGTGATAGACATTTTAAAAATTTATGTTATGCTATTATGACTTTTATCTCAAACCATGTTGTCCTCATTTGTTAGTATTAGTTCTTTAAAAAATTCATTAGGGCAGGCCACGGTGGCTCAGTAGGCAGAGTTCTTGCCCGCCATGCAAAAACAAAAAACAAAAAACATTAGACATATTCATGATCTATATAAAAAAACAATGATATTTGCTTTATAATTTTTACAAGATTAAAAAATTCAACATGTACAACTGCGAGATTAGGAATAACAATTAAATGTATTAAATTTATTTGCCTTCTTTATTAATAACTTGCCAGATGAGAAATCCAGTGACATTCCTCCTGTCCTCTCCTCTATATCTGGACAGGTTTGACTGCTTTAACCAATACAGTATAGCAGAAGTGATGATATGTGACTTTCAAGGCTATATAATAAAAGGAGATGAGATTCCCTGACTGCTTGCTGGAATACTGCTTGAGACAGGAACCATGAGCCATCACACGTGTGACCACCCTGAGGCTGCCACGCTGTGAGGAAATGAAACCACATCAAAAGGCCATGTGTAGGCACTTTGATCCTTGTCTTTGAGTCATTCCAGTTTGCTGCTTTATTGCACTAAGTTTTATGGTGATTTAACACAGCAATAACTAATACAAAAATTGATACGAGGACTTGAGATGCTACTGTAACAAAAACCCTAAAATATACCAGCTTTGAGTTTGTGATGAGGAGAGCTGGGATGGTCTAAATATAGTTGATGAAGGTTGAGAGGACAGGGAGGAATTATACAGAACGGGCTGAAAGGTGACCCATCTAAGTGGCAGAAAGTGTAGCAATACCATTGCCTGTAGTGACAAGAAAAGTGGAAAAATATACCAAATGCACTGGTAGACTGGCTGAGGAGAGCTCCAAGCAGAATGTTCAAAGTGCCAACAGGTTTATTTTAGCTTCAAAAAAGAAATAGGATGAGAGAGATGAGCTAACAAAAAGGAGCTGGTCAATTACCAAGCAAAATTTAGAGAGCATAAAGGACCAGAATTCATGGGGTTCAAAAATAAAACTACTTCTCATCTCCAACATCTCCCCGTTGAGGTTTCTCAAGTACTCAAGGAGCTGTAACTAAGAAACCACACCTGAAGAAGCCTTAGCTGCACCTGGATTTAATTTAAATCCTGGCTCTTGATGTTGGGCTATCTTTGGAATAGGGGAATGTATTTTTTGCATGTGGGAGGAGTAATTATATGAAGTGGCTAGATGGGGTCCATAAATTCTCTGGCACTCTTCCTATTAAATTATGGGGTCTATACTCTCCCCCTTAAAGCTAGGAGGGCGTATGATGGTTTTGACCAATAGAATACCACAGTAATGCCGCTATATGATGTCTGAGACCAGATGACAAAAGGTGATGAGATTTGTGCCTGTTTGAAACTATAGTGTATTGTTCTAGTTTGCTAGCTGCCAGAACGTAATACACCAGAACTGGAACGGGTTTTAAAAAGGGGAATTTAATAAGTTGCTAGTTTATAGTTCTAAGGCTGTAAAAATGTTCAAATTAAAGCAAGGATATAGAAATGTCCAATCTAAGGCATCCAGGGAAAGACACCTTGGTTCCAGAAGACCAATGAAGTTCAGGGCTTCTCTTTCAACAGGAAAGGCACATGGTGAAGTCTCCTAGCTTTCGTTCCAGCTTTCTGTTTCATGAAGCTCCCTCAGGGACATGTTACTTCTTCATCTCCAAAGGTCTCCGGCAACGTGGGCTCTCTACTTTGTGGCTCTTTCCTTTCATCATTTTCAAGCTTCCTCCAAAATGTTTCCTCTTTTAAAGGATTCCAGTAAACTAATAAAGACTCACCTAGAATGGGTGGAGTAACATCACTGTGGAGATAACCTAAACTTAGATAACCTAAATTTCCTACACACACTACTGAATAGGGTTTAAAAGAAAACAGCTGCCTCCATGAAATGGATTAAAATTAAAACATGACTTTTCTAGGGTAAATAAATCCTTTCAAACCAGTGTTGGAGAAGCCATAAAATATCGCCAACATGGCTGCCGTGGCTGATGCAAGGCAACACAAAATGGCTGACCGTAAATCTGCCCTCCGCCCTAGCAACAACAGTGACCAATCCCAGAAATCTGCCCTCCACCCTCGCAACAGCAGTGACCAATCCCAGCCCTACACGTGTCCCTGCATGCTCCCAGCCTATATAAGCCTGTGCACTTCCTCAATAAAGCAGACGCCTTCCGCTCAGCTCTGAGGGTTGTCTCCTGAGTTGTGTGCTGTGTGTCCGTGTGACTGACTCAGTACGGCCACTTACCCCCAGCCATCAGCTACCCCACAACCAGCACATGTACCCCAGAAAAGCCATGTTCTTTAACCCCGACTCAATATTGTTGAAGGGCAGGGTGTGGTTTGGGATGCAGGGCTTGGGTGCATAGGGTGTGGAGTGGGGGGTGCGGTGCGCATGGGAGTGGCAAGTTTTAGGGAGTGTGTCTTGTCTTGCTTCCTCATCCATGCCTCCCTGTTTATGCACTCCTAATAGCACCAGGCCTTTGTTTGAAAAGGTGCACAGTAGGCTCAGTACCCTAGTTGGATGTGAGCCAGAAAAGCTCAATCACTGGCTTCTGGGCCCCTCAGGAAAGCTCTGGGCTGCAGAGCTGAGGGGGCTGATACCCCAAGCTAGGTGTGGGGCAGACACTTTCCTGGGTGTGGCCTCTTGTCCCTGGTAGAGTTCTGATGGAGCCCATTCACCTGATTCTCTGTGTCTCAATTCCTCAATTTCTTCATCCATGACTTCCTAATGTAGCATAGAAGACCCTCTCAGGTCACTTGCACCCTGGAACTGCTGTTCCAGTTTTCCTTTGCATGGGCACCAGGAACTGAACCTGGGTTTCCAGCATGGTAGGTGGGAATTCTGCCACTAAGCCACTGTCGCATTACCCCCATTTGCTTTTTCTTGTCACTTCTTTAGCTGTTCCTTGGAGCAGGAGTCAGTCTATCCTATTCTGCTATATTCATGGAAGTCCTGGGGTGGGATCTTTTTGATTAAGTTGTTTCTATGGAGATGTGACTCACATAACTGTGGGTTGTACTTTTTTGATTAGGTGGTTTCCGTGGAGATAGGTCTCCACTCATTCAAGGTGGGGTTGTTTACTGGAGTCCTTTAAGAGGGAACCATTTTGGAAACAGCTTCAGTGCTGACACAGAGAGAGACATGTGACGATGCAGAAGGAAAACGCTCCTAGGAAAGTAATTTTGAAACGAGAAGCCAGGAGAGAAAGCTAGCTTTCCAGCTGACAGAAAAACCCTGAATGTCAATGGCTCTTTCCTAAGTCAAGGTAGCCTTCTCTGGATGCCATGGTTTGAACATTTTTCAGGCCTTAGAACTGTAAATGTGTAATGTAATAAATTCCCTTTTTAAATGCTGTTCCATTTCTGGAATACTGCATTCTGGCACCTTCAACAAACCAAAGTTTCTGTCTTATTTCTTGGAATATCTGTGCATGGAACCTTGCCATTACCAAGCTATCCAACTACCCTGAGGCTATATGTGTGTGAAGAAGCCAAATAACAAGGTCAGCAGTCTAGTCTTCAAGTCATCCCAAGCCAAGTCACTTGACATGTGAGTAAGCAAGCACTGAGATGTTTTCAGTCCCATCCTTGGTCTTTGAGTCTTTCCATCTGCAAAGTGTTATGATAATTTATTATGGAGCAATAATAGTAAGTGATAGAGAAATCTATATTTTGTGGGATATATGATTTTTATGTGTTCATCACTTTTTAACTTTTTATTTTGAAATACTTTCGATTTTATAGAACAGTTACAAAAATAATACAAACCCCATCCATATAGAGGACTCCAACTTACCCTACCCCTCCAGATACTCAGTTCCACCAATTTTTACATTTTGCCACATTTGCCATATCATTATTCTATTTATCCTCCACCTATCCACCTACTTAAATATCTATATATTTAATCCATTTTCTGAACACTTAAATGTAGGCAGTATAATCAAGCTCCCTGAACACTTTAACACCATCATGCACATTTCCTAAGAACAAGGATATTCACTTATGTAACCACCTTAAGTATACTTATTAAGTTCAAGAGATTTAACAATGATATAAAGCTTACAGTCAATATTTCAATTTTTAAATATGTCCTAGTAATGTCCCTTTGAGTCTTTTCTCCTCCCTTGCTAGATCCCACCCAGGATCATGAATTGCATGTAACTGTCATTGTCTTTTCAGTTGCTTGCTTTTTTTTTTTTTTTAAAGTGTGGGAACATATATACAATATAAACTTTCCCATCTCGACCACTCACAAACATACCATCTGATGGGATTATTCACATTCACAATATTGCAGTACCTTTACTATCTTCCATTACTAAAGTTTCCCCCATCTTGCCAAACAGAAACCCTACACCTACTATGTATTAATTTCTCATTTCCCCTGCTCCCTGCCCCTGGCAACCTAATTTCTGTCTCTATGCACTTAAATATATTTTCTTTGTAGTTACCATGGGACTTAAATTTAACATCTCAAATCTATAATAATCTCATCTGCTTTGATACCAATTTAATGTCAGTACTATTATACAAATTATGTTTCTATACCCCTTCATCATTATGTAGTTCTTATCAGAAATTACATGTTGATATACATGAAGAGTCCAAAATTTATCATTAAATTCTATGCATTTGCCTTTTAGATCCTATAGGAAGTAAAAGGTGGAGTTATAAACAACAACAAAAAAAATAGTACTGATATTTATATTTTCCACTGTTGTTAACCTCACCAGAGATCTTTACTTCTTCATGTGGCTTCAATATTGTCTTTGTCCTTTCCTTTCAATCTGAAGAACTCTGTTAACAATCTCTTGTAGGGCTGGTCTAGTGGTGACAACCCCCCTCAATTTTTATTTATCTGGGAATGTCTCAATCTCTCCCTCTTTTGGGAAAGATAGTTTTGCTGGATGCAGAATTCTTAAGGTGCAATTTTTTTTTCCTTTCAGCATTTTAAGTATGTCATCCTACTGCCTTCTTGATTCCATAGTTTCCTATCAGAGACCGGCACTTAATTTCATTAAGGCTCCCTTGTATGTGACAAGTTGTTTTTCTCTTGTGGCTTTCAGAATTTTATCTTTGGGGTTCAAAAGTTTGATTATAATTTGCCATGGTGTCGGTCTCTCTGGGTTGATCCTGTTTGGAGTTTGCTGAGCACCTTGGATGTGTATACTGACATCTTTGTTAAATCTGCAAAGTTTTCAACCATTACTTCTTTAAATATTCTGTCTCTCTTTCTTTTGGTAATCCTACAATGTGCATATATTGGTATACCTCATGTCCCACACGTTCCTCTGGCTGTTAACTTTTTCATCCTTTCTTCTCTCTGCTCCATAGACTAAATGATTTCAATTGTTATCTTCAAGTTATCTTGATTCTTTCTTCTGCTACCTTCTATTGTTTACTGAACCCCTCTAGAGAATTTTTAATTTCCGTTACCGTGGTCTTCAGCTCTGTTTGGTTCCTGTTCATAAATGCTATCTCTCTATTGATATTCTTTTTGTGTTCATCTATTGCTTTCCTAATTTCTTTTAGTTCCCTGTCCATGTTTTCCTTTAGCTCTTTGAGACTATTTAGGACAATTAAAAAAAAAAAAAAAAGTCTTTGTCTGGTATGTACCAGTCTGGTTCTCATCACTGATGGTTTCCAATACTTTACTCTTTTCCTTTGTCTGGGCCATCATATCCTATTTCTTTACATGTTTTGCAACCTTTTGTTGAAACCTCGACATTTTGGTATTGTAAGGCATTATCGCTGGATTTAAACTCCAACTAATTTCTTTTTTCTGTACTAGAGAAGTTATGGGTTTATAGATCAATCCTGTATAAAATACAAAATTCTCATATACCAACCCCCACCACTACCAACTTGCAATGGTGTCTAACATGTTACAATTGATGATAGCATTTTTTTTTTCCTTTTTGCATGGGCAGGCACTGGGAATCTAACCTGGGTCTCCAGCATGGCAGGTGAGAATTCTGCCTGCTGAGCCGTATGTGTGTAGTTTCATTTTTAAAAACTGAAATTGTTTTAATTTAAATACAGTAACGGGAAAGAATTCTCAATACTGAGCCACTGTTGCACAGCCCAATAGCACATTTTTATAACTGCAATATTAGTTAAAGTCCATGGTTTAACTTAGGGTTCACCGTTTGTGTAGTGTAGTTGCATGGATTTAAAAAAATTTTTTATTGTTACCACATATACAATCTGTTACCCTTTTAATTCATCTATGTCTTGACAGAGCATTCCCTGAATGCCAGGAGCTACAAACAAAAACAGGAAAAATAAAAACATCTTGCTCAATCTTTGCGGATTGACCTATGTAATCGTTCTTCCCTTCAGAGTTTATTCATAAAACGAGTTTAGATGATACCTCCAGGTCATAGCGTAGGGGACTCTCTGATCCATTCTGCACATGTAGCTCTAGGAATTCTCCCATTTGTACTAATACAAATGTCTGCTCTTTCCTAGGAAATGGTTTCCTCATGGTCCCAAGTACTATACAATACGTCCTACAGACACAAATCCAATCTCTTGCCTCAGGCAATATGACTTGGCTGTTCTCTCGTACTGTTGAGGGAGAGCTCTGTGAACTGTCTTCTACATGCAGGCCAAGTTCTGGGACAGCAAGTCCCTCAAGCTACTAGACAAATTGGGCCTGACATACATACTTCCAGTTACTCTGCTCCCTCTAGAATGTGAACCAGGGATCCTCACTGGGAGCTTTGGCTGGCTCCATGCCAAGCTTGTGAGGGTGAGGAAGGAACCAGATAGGGTACCATGGAATCCTAATGCTTTTGAGTAACTTTTTTCTTGATTCAACCCTTGCCTTGTTATTGCAGTCTTTTAACTGTTTTCTAGAGCTTCAGAAAGGTATTTCTGTCAGTTCTTACTGGTTGTTCAAAGCTTCTGTGGGGGCATGGAGCTCTGAAGCATCTCACTCCAGCACCCTAATCAGAGCAGGTCCTATGTAGCAGAGTTACATTAAGGTGTCAACTAGGCCATGTGATAGTGCCCTGTTATTCTGTTGCTGTGGACTTAAATCATCAGCATATGAAATTCATCTATGGCTGATTACATCTGCAGTAGGCTGAGGTACGCCTTCTGCAATGACTGATGTTTAAAAAAAGGAATCAGAAGAGAGTTCAGCAGCTCAGTGCTCAGAGCCAACACAGACCCAGATGTTTGGAGACAGAGAAAGGAACTGCCCAAGGGAAAGCTGTTTGAATCCTGAAGCCAGCAGATGTCATTGTGTGCCTTCCCAGGTTACAGAGACACCCAGATGAAAAATAGCTGCCTTCCCCCACATGAAACTGTAAATTTGTAACTAAATAAATCCCCTTTATAAAAGCCAGTCCAATAAGGGCAAAGACACAAACGGACATTTGCACACCAATGTTTATACCAGCATTATTTACAACTGCAAAGAAATGGAAACAGCCAAAAGGTCCATCAACAGATGAGTGGCTAAACAAACTGTGGTATATACATACGATGGAATATTATGCAGCTGTAAGACAGAATAAAGTTATGAAGTATGTAACAAAATGGATGGACCTTAAGGACATTATGCTGAGTTAGATTAGCCAAAAACAAAAGGAAAAATACCGTATGATCTCACTGATATGAACTGACATTAGTGAATAAACTTGGAATATTTCATTGGTAACTGAGACCATCAGGAGATAGAAATAGGGTAAGATATTGGGTAATTGGAGCTGAAGGGATACAGATTGTGCAACAGGACTGAATATAAAAACTCAGAAATGGACAGCACAGTACTACCTAACTGTAATACAATTATGTTAAAACACTGAATGAAGCTGCATGTGAGAATGATGGAGGAGGGCTGGGGGCCTAAATGAAATCAGAAAGAAAGACGTTAAAGATTGAGATGGCATAATCTTGGAATGCCCAGAGTGTATAATAAGAGAGACTAAATGTACAATTTTTTTTTTTTTGCATGGGCAGGCACCGGGAATCGAACCCGGGTCTCCGGCATGGGAGGCAAGAACTCTTCCTGCTGAGCCACCGTGGCCCATCCTAAATGTACAAATTTTTAAAATGTTTGTGCATGAGGAAGAATAAAGGAATGTTATTACTGCAGGGTGCTGAAAACAGATAGTAATTAATATTTTAAAATCTCACCTTATGTGTGAGACTAAAGCAAAAATGTTTATTTGGTACAAAGTTTATATTCTGACTAGTGCATTTCCTAATATAACTTATGTAGATAGCTTGATGAACACCATAAGTACTTGGAATCTCAAGTAGGACATGAAATTTTGTTGGTTTGTCCAGAGTGATGCACTGATGAATCCCAGAGTGATTCGATCAGTGACTGGAAAAGTATCTGCAAAGTCCCTTTTGGGGAATGGTGAGAATGGGGAGAAATGCAACTTCCCCAAGTTGAATTCTTGATATTCTCACAAGCAGTGTGGACAACCAAAGCTATAGGCTAAGCCCCCAGTCTTGGGTTTTGTTCATATGAAACTTAACCCCACAAAGGATAGGTGAAGTCTACTTAAAATTTAGGTCTAAGAGTCAACCCCAAGGGAACCTCTTTTGTTGCTCAGATGTGGCCTCTCTCCAGCCAACACAACAAGCAATCTCACCACCCTCCCCCTGTCTACGTGGGACATGACTCCCAGGGGTGTGGACCTTTCTGGCAACGTGGAACAGAAATCCTAGAATGAGCTGAGACTCAGCATCAAGGGATTGAGAAAAACCCTAGAATGAGCTGAGACTCAGCATCAAGGGATTGAGAAAACCTTCTCAACCAAAAGGGGGAAGAGTGAAATGAGACAAAGTATCAATGGCTGAGAGATTTCAAACAGAGTTGAGAGGTTATCCTGGAGGTTATTCTTATGCATTAAGTAGATATCACCTTGTTATCCAAGATGTAATGGAGAGGTTGGAGGGAACTGCCTGAAAATATAGAGCTGTGTTCCAGTAGCCATGTTTCTTGATGATGACTGAATAATGATATAGCTTTCACAATGTGACTGCGTGATTGCGAAAACCTTATGTCTGATGCTCCTTTTATCTACCTTGTCAACAGACAAGTAGAACATATGGAACAAAAATAAATAATAGGGGGAGCAAATGTTAACATAAATTTAGTTTGAAATGCTAGCGATCAATGAAAGCAAGGGGTAAGGGGTATGGTATGCATAATCTTTTTTTTTTTTCTGTTTTCGTTTTATTTCTTTTTCTGTTGTCTTTTTATTTCTTTTTCTGAATTGATGCAATGTTCTAAGATGATGAATATGCAACTAAGTGATGATATTGTGAATTACTAATTATATATGTAGAACAGAATGATCACATGTTAATGTTTTAGTGCATTTGTTTTTTTAATTAATAAATAATTAAAAAAAAAAAAGCCAGTCCATCTCTGGTGCATTGCATTCCAGCAGCCTTAGCAAACTAAAACACCCTGTTTTATCACTTCTTAAAAATACTGAGTGATAAAATAACCTGTAAGCCAAGTGCAGACCACAAGCTGACAGTTAATACATCTTTTTTTTCTATTGATCTATACATCTTCTACAGAGATTGTGGCTTGGTGAATTTCATCATCTAGTTCTCTTTTTTGCTTTCAATCAAGCATTTCAAATTAATGTCTGACCATTTCAAATCACTTTGTGGTGTATTTTGTCTTTTTATTAATGTAAAACACCCTTCTTGGTTCCTTTCAGTGTTCTTCACCTGGAATCCAAGTTTGCATAGCGATAATACTGATACTTCTATTTTCTCCACGCTAAAAATCTGTCTGGCATATCTTTTCTCAAGTCTTCAATTATATTCTTCCCATACTATTTTAAATATCTTTTTAGGATGGATTTAGTTTTTTAAACCCACTGACAGCATATTCTCATGAATTAAAAGTCATCCACATATATTGTGAATGACTGGTAAGTTTTGGCCCCTTTCCCTACAAACTTTTTTTTTTCCAGTGCTTTTTTATTGCTTCTTCTTTTCTTTTCTTTTTTTTTTTTGTTTTAGAAGTCAAGTTAAAATTTTTCCCCTTTAAGAGATTACTGTCACATATTTCAGTTCTAATCTTACACTTTTTGGTCTCAGGGCCCCTTTACACTGCTAAAGATTATTGAGGACCCCACAGAATGTTTGCTTATGTGGGTAATACCTACCAATATATGCCAGGTTAGAAATTAATAAATAATTTTAAGGTATTAATTAGAAAATAGACTAATTACATGTTCATACAACTCATTTTTATAAAAAACAAAAATGAGCAGAAGAATGGCAGTTTTGCTGTTATAAATCTTCTAAATTCTAGTTTAAGAGAAGACAGATGGAGTCTCATATTTGATTCTTCATTCAATCTGTTGAATGCAGGAGCCCCTCAAAAACTCTATACTTGTGATAGGTGAGTATAAAAAGCAAATCATGCCTTAGTTTTATTTATGTAAATAGTTTTGTTCTTGCAGACCTTCCCTAAAATGACTGAACTCACTCTTTTAACTGTTTCAAGTATTAAATTTTTTTTCTATAAGTCCAGTGCCTCTCTGTTTATTTTAGCTTTTCTTAAATATTCCCCAAAGCTTGGCAGTGTGCTGATGGTATCTGAGATTTTGAGCTTACTTATCTTAATCATTTGCTGCAGGCTGCCAGTAAAGAAGGGATAAAATGTGGTACCAGGTAGAATGTGCTAACAGCTAATCTTTTCAGTAAAGGATGCCTTTTTTGAAATTTATTGCTTTTCTGTATATATGTTATATTTCACAATAAAAAAATGCTAAAATAAAAAAGAGAGACCGTTTAATGAGAACATTTAATTCCAACCACACCCTTTCAACATTTACTTAGCAAAGGCAGGCTTAGGGTGGGAATGCGGAATCTCCTACAACAGTCACATAATTAAGCGAAAAGAAGCTGCATTTTCAGAAATTCTTACCACTTTTTCTAAAATGGAGACAGCATTCCAGGTTATTTTAACTTCTGTGCTGTTGCCTTTCTTAAAGAATAAAGTGAGATATGTCTTATGCCTATGTCTCTAAACAAAAGTGGGAAACATGTGGCCCTATGCTCTCATTTATATTATCCTTCTGGTACAATCTCTTCAACAAATGGTTGGGAAAATTGGCTATCTACATGTAAAGGAAGAAGTTGGACTCCTAACTTACACATGTATAAAAATTAGCTCAGGGTAGTGCAACGGTGGCTCAGAGGCAAGAATTCTTGCCTGTTGAGCTGGAGACCCGGATTCAATCCCCGGAGCCTGCCTATGCCAAAAAAAAAAAAAAAAAAAAAAATTTAGCTCAAATGGACAAATGCCCTAAATATAAAAGCCAGAATCATAAAACCCTTAGGAGAAAATCTTCATGACCTTAGATTTGTCAATGATTTCTTAGATGTGGCATCAAAAGCCTGAGCAACAAAAGAAAAAAGATATGAGACTATTAAAATTAAAAACTTTTGTGCACAGGAAAATATAAAGATAGTGAAAAAAATCTACAGAAAGGGAGAAAGTAGTTCTAAATCATATATCTGATAAGGGTTTATATCCAGAATATATAAAGAACTCTTATAATTCAATGACAAAAAGACAAACAACCCAATGAAAACAATGGGCAAGGGACGTGAACAGATATTTCTCCAAAGAAGATATACAAATGGCTAATCAGCACATGAAATGACATACAACATCATTAGCCATTGGGGAAATGCAAATCCAAACTACAAGATGAAAAAAATAAAAGGTGTTGGTGAGAATGCAGAGAAATCTGAACCCTTGTACACTGTTATTAGGGATGTAAAATGGTACAGCTGCTGTGGAAAACAGTTTGTGGTTCCTTAAAAAAGTTGAATATATAATTACCATATGATCTGGCAATTCTACTTTCAGGTTTATTACCACAAAGAAGGGAAAATGGGGTCTCAGATGCTTGCACACCAATGATCATATCATTTCCACAACAGCTACAAGGTGGAAACAACCCAGTGTCCATTAAACGATGACTGGATAAATAAAATCTGATCTAGCCATACAACAGAATACTATTTAACAAGTTCTGATGCATGCCATAACATGGATGAAACCTGAAAACATGTTAAATAAGCCAGACAAAAAAGGACAAATATTATTTGACTCCATTTATATGAAATATCTATAAAAAGTAAATTCACAGAGACAGAAAGTAGATCAGAGATTACCAGATACAGGGGAGGGAGGAATGGAGTGTTACTGCCAAAGACAGTTTCCATGTGGGGTGATGAAAAAGTTTTGGTGATGGATGGTGGTGAATGTAGCCTAACACTGCACATGTAACTAACACCACTGAATTTAAAAATGGTTAAAATGGGAAATTTTGTGTTGTGTGTATAACAAATTTTTTTTAAAGAATATATTATGTTTCTAGCATTTTGAGTTTATAAGCATTAGAGCAAAATTGTGCAAAATACTTTCTAGCCCTAGCTAATTAGTTTTGCAATATACCTCTCACCTGATGTTACAGATAATGACACTGTAGCAATTTTTTTTTTTACAAAATAGAATATTTGGTAAAGTTACAATATCAATTTTCTCAAAAACTAAGACATATCTACTAGAAAAATCAATGTAGGGCGGCTGCCGTGGCTCAGCAGGCAGAGTGCCGACCTGCCGTGCTGGAGGTCTGGAGTTCAATCCCTGGTGCCTCCTGCCCATATGCAAATAAAAAAAATAAATAAATAAAAAAAATAAAAAAAAATAAAAATCAATGTAAATTCATAGCATTTAGTATTTAAGCTCCATTTACAATTAATTTTAATACTTAATCCAACATATAATTTTTAAAAAGAAAAGAAAGTTACCTTTCAAGAGATGATTCAGGTCCATTGTGTCATGTAAAACTTTTTGCGTATCTTTATGGTCTAAATTGGAATCCAACAATGAAGACTTGGAAGTGGGACTGGGCCCACATTTTTCTTTCCCTTTCTTGGCTGCTTTCAAACATTTTGAATTATGCTTTAAATCCTCAACATTTCCATATACTTCTTGATTCAAATTTTCTTGCCTTTCAATTTTTACTTTTTGATCATTTGATGTGGCCAGTTCAAAAGACTGAACAGGGCTGATGTCTGGGGTTGACAGAGGAGTTACATCAGTTACAGTATCTTCAGATTCCTCAGTGCAGTCATCAACTTTTGGTTTAGTACTTAAAGGTTGTTTTGCTGTTGATTTCATTCCTGGTTTATACTTCTGTTTTGGTGATAAGAGGTTTATACCAGATACATGTTTCTTCAAAGATGGCGATGATTCAGATACACAAATATCAGACCTTCTACCCGAACAATCTGTATCTGAACTTGAAGATGAGGAAGACAAAGAAGAAGAGGAAGAGGAACTAATTTTGGAATATTTTTTATTCATGCTCTTTTTAAAGTTATTAGATGGTTTAGCTGACTTGGACCTGACATGATGTCTTTTCCCATCATCACTGCTTTCCTCTCCATCTGTATAGTAATCATCTTCACCTTTTACAATTTTGGGAATTCTATTTGGAATGGGCAAGTGCATTTTATGTCCTGTTGTAACATCACAAAACTTTTTTGATTTTAAAGTCGTGGTCAAATTTCTATTTTGCAAAATGCCATTCTCTACAGGGCACTCTTCTGAAGGAATTTTCTCTTTTTTTCCATTTCTCTTTTCAGTAAGAAGATTTTCCTTTGTTTGACCTTCAAATTCCAAGTTTACATTTTCTGCATGTTTCTCTATTCCTTCTTTATGGTTATAAACTTGCTTGTCAAACACTGAGTTACTTTCACATTTCTTTGCCTCTTCAAAGTCACTGTCAAAGAAAGCATGGTCCACTTCACCTTCTGGTACATCTCCAAACCAATCCATGATGGCAAAAAATACACCTGAAATGTAGGAAAGTGTAATCATCAGACTGAAGAGTAATTTCCAAATACATTTCATTTTTAGGATGAAATTGCATAATTTTCTCAAATTGAGAAGTTTGGGTACTACACAAAAAGAAATATTAAAATAAGAACAAAAGCTCTTTTTTTTTTTACATGGGCAGGCACCGGGAATCAAACCCGGGTCCTCTGGCGTGGCAGGCAAGCGTTCTTGCCACTGAGCCACCATGGCCCACCCAGAACAAAAGCTCATTGAGTGGGGTTATAGAGTGCTATCAAGTTGTGCCAATGATTCAAAAAATAAATAAACCTAGTATTCAGTACAGAGGAAAATAATAGTAGATAATCAAGGCAGGGATATCACAAACATGGATATGTAGTGTATCCTAAGGAAACCTTACCTTTTATAAATTAAGTACAGTTAAAAGTTTAGAATAAAAATGGATGGTGTTAAAATCTCACAGGATGAGCTAAGAAGCCCCAAAACACATTATTTTTGTGGAAACAGTTCAATAAGTTTGTCCTATTCTGCTCCTTCACTGTATTTACTGAGGAGAAGCAGAAAAGAGAAGGAGGTGACTCCTATTAAAAATTACCCCATCCCTTCTTAAAGAGGAACAAAAACTCTAAGATACATACATAGGCCTCACAGGTAGCTCAAATTCTAAATTATTTAATTACAAATTGTGACAAAGACACATATAAAAGATGAGAGAGGGAAGAGTACACACATCTCACTGTGTTAAAGGAGGTCTGGTATTAAGACATTTCATAATAGACAGCTTATAGCTGTTTAAATGGAAAATTCAAGTCAATTACTTAGACATATAGATTTAAACATTAGAAGAAATAGACGAACATGGTCAGAGTAGTTGCCTCTAGTGTGGGGCAGGGACTACTGGTTTTGTTAAAGACCTTACATTACCAGTTGACCAATAAACTTGTAACTCACTACTTTACAGGAAATTAAAATTGTTTAAAATATTTTAATAGACTCCATATAGTTGAGGTTAAATTGGAAACTGTACAGATTCTTATCCTTGAAAAAATATTTATCTATCTCTGTTATTACAGTTACCTTTGCAGCAGTGCCATCCTATCTTCCACTACTGATAATCTTGAATTCACAGTTTGATCTCCACTTAAAAAAAAAAAAAAAAAAAGACTCTATAAAGGCCAGCTAGTCCAATTACTGGAGACAAAACAAAAAAACCCAAAAAGGCCTGGAGCATCTTATGGCAAGAGAGCACAAATACTTTCAAATAGGCCTCCAGCAGTGATAATAAAGAATCCAGTTTAAAGAGGCTTCCAATGGACAAGTTAGCACAGAAAAACAAACAAACAAAAAAAACCAAACCTGAAAAACTAATAATTGCATAGAAAGCCATGGGTGGATGTTATTCAAACGGAGCAAATAGTATGAGCTATGATAAAGGAAAGGCATAAATTTTCAATAATAATAGCCAACAATCCAATTATGTGCTCACAAGACTCAAATTTTAATTAATCCCATTAAATCAAATCATGCTGGATAAGATTTATAATCTGTATTCTAAACCAGGCTAAAATACTTTGTAACCCTTTAATTGTCAGCCTGTAACCTAAGATAGAAAAACAAGTATGAACATGATTTGAAAATAAACCAAACATAATATGATAGGTGGAGATATGCGTAGTAATACATATTTTACTGTTATTGGATATTTTTGTTTGCCTCTAAGCGTTTGAAAATTTAAGAGACTTTGACATATTAGAGTTAAAAAATATAACTTTTAAAAGTTTAATGGGATGTGATTGATTAAATCAGTAGATTTAGCTATATTAGATTTATAATGCTTAGAAAGATTTCCTTTGACAGATGTGAAACCATGCCTTGTCAGGTATCTAAGTATTAAGAAAATAGTATATTTTAAAATTTTAACTATGATGTTAATTAAGCAAGTTTGCATAAGGTGTCAAATGTTCAAGGAGATGTTTTATAAGGTAAGTGAAAATTGATCAAAGTACAAGTGAGTTTTCAAATTCCAATGAAACTATTAGATTTAAACTGAAATAAGATGTGTAAGCAGATCTTAAAGTTTAAAGAAAAATTAGACTACAATATTTATATTTATGGTGAAGCTATACAGAGAAGATATAAATAATTTAAATATTAAAATCAGAAGAATTATTTCCAACAACATTTAAAAATGTAACAAAGGCACAATAATCAAAGCAGCATGGTACTGGCCCAAGGACAGACATACAGACCAATGAAATGGAACTGAGAGCTCAGAAATCAACTCTTGCATTTATGGCCAACTGCATTTTGTCAAGGGGGAAAAGACCACTCGATGAGGAAAGAATAGTCCCCTTCAACAAATGGTGCTTGCAGAATTGGATTTCCTTTTGCAAAATAATGAAGGTGGACCCCTACATTACATCTTATGCAAAAACTAACTCAAATGGATCAAAGCCCTAAATATAAGAGCCAGAACTATCAAACTCCTAGAGGAAAAGGTTGGGAAGCATCTTCAGGACCTTGTGTTACACAACGGTTTCTTATATTTTATACTCAAAGCACAAGCAATAATAACAAAAATATATAAATGAGACCTCATTAAAATAAAAAACTTAGTGCCTCAAAGGACTTTTCTTTTTCCTTTTGTATGCTGTATGGTAGGGGTCACATTCATTCTTTTTCCATGTGACTATCCCATTATGGCAGCACCATTGGTTGATTTTTTAGGGGGGAAGTGCATGGGCCAGGAATTGAATCAGGGTCTCCCACACGGTAGGCAAGAATTCTACCACTTAACTATCCCTGCATCCCACCTCAAAGGACTAAAGCATGAAAGTAAAATGATAACCTGTACAATGGGAGAAAATATTTTCAAACCACGTATCTCATACGGGTTAATATTCAGAACACATTAAAAAAAAATCCTTCACTTGACAACAAAAAAGACAAACAATCTAATTTAAAAATGGGCAAAAGGCTTGAATGGACATTTCTCCAAAGAATATATACAAATGGCCAAAAAAACAACATGTAAAGATGATCAACATCTTTAGCCATTAAGGAAAGGCAAATGAAAACCACAATGAGATATCATTTCAAACCCACTAAAATGACTACGATCAAAAAGAAAATCACAAGTATTACACAGGATATGGAGAAATAAAAATATTCATTGCTGGGGGAATATAAAATGGTACAGCTGCTACAGAAGCCGATTTGGCATTTCCTCAAAAAATTAAATATATATATAAATAAACAAAGTTAAGCATAAAACTACCATATGAGGGTAGTACAATGGTGGCTCAGTGGCAGAATTCTCGCCTGCCACGCCAGAGACCTGGGTTTGATTCCCCAAGCAAAAAAAAAAAAAAAATTATTATATGACTTGGAAATCCTACTTCTAAGTATATATTCCAAAGAACTGAAAGCAGAGACTCAAACAGATATTTGCACAGCAATGTTCATAGAGTCATTGTTCATAATTGCCAAAAGATGGACACCACCTAAGTGTCCCTCAACCAATGAAGGGATAAACAAAATGTGGTATATATACACAATGGAATATTGTTTAGCTATAAAAAGGAATGAAGTTCTAACACATGCAACAACATGGACAAATCTCAAAGACCTCAGGTTGAGTGAAATAAGCCATACACAACCGGACAAATATTGTATGATGTTACTGATGTGAAATGATTAGAATAAGGAAACTCATAGTCAGAATGTAAAGTGTAAGTTACAGGGATAGGGTGGGCGTTGGGAATAGGGAGTTAAGGCTTAAAATGCACAGAGTCTAAAATACAGGCATATGTTGTTTTATTTAGTTTCGCTTTATTGTGCTTCACAACCACTGTTTGCTTTTAATAAAAAAAAAGGCTATTGAATTTTGTGGCAACACTGCAGTCAAGTCTATTAGCAACACTTTACCAAAAGCGTGTGCTCACTCCTGCATCACATTTTAATTATAGTATGTATACTGTTTCCTTAGATATACTGCTATTGTACACTTGACAGCCTATGGTATAGTGTGAACATAATTTTATGTGTACTGGGAAACAAAAAAACTTGTGTAATTTGCTTTATTATGACATTTGCTTTATTGTGGGGGTCCAGAACTGAACCTGCAATACATATGAAATATGCCTGAAAACGTTACCAGGGGTTGGAGGTGGGGCTAGGGAATGGAGAGTTAAGGCTTAAAATGTACACTGTTTCTATACGGAAAGATGGAAATATTTTAGTAATGGATGTTGATGATGGCAGCACGTCGTGAATTAACAGCACTGAAATATATATCTGAATTTGCTTAAAAGAGTAATGTTAGGTTATATATATGGTGCTAGAATAAAAATTAAAAAAAAAATCCATGGAACTGCACAACATAAACAGTGAATGATAATCTAAACCATGGACTATAGTTAATAGCACAATTATAAGAATATTTTTTCATGAATTGTAACAAATGTATTATACCAATGCAGGGTATTAATAGGATGGGCAAGTTTCACTTAGATATTGCTACTATCATAACTTGTCAAATCCCATTCAAAACTATCTCAGCCAATCCTAAGACTCTACAACACGTAACTGTTGAATCAATATATTGATATTGCTTTTGGTCTCCAGTGTCTTGGAGCAGCTAGAAAAAAAGAAAAATTGTGTAACTGTAACCCATACCAAACTTTAAAATTTGTTGTATAACTACTTGTTAAATGTATGTGGAAATTTATTGCTTTTTTGTAAATATGTTAATTTTCACAAAAAAAGTTTAAATAAATAAATAGGATGCCATATGGGAATCCTCTGTTTTATGCATGATTATTCTGTAGACTCACAAATTCTCAAAAAAAAAAGGAGAGTATCTTTCTGATAAAAAAAAAATCCCATTATAAATTTCCTCAAATTTCAAAAGCACAATGCTTCATAACATACCCCAGAACATATTTTATAATCTACAGGTCACAATCCAATGTAAAAACCAATTCAGAAAGTCATGCCAACCACTAAACTAATACCCCTGACATCAAGGGGTGAAAATCTCTTTGGCAACGTGGGATATGACTCCGAGGGATGAACCTGGCCCTGGCACCATGGGATCGACAAAGTCTTCTTGATCAAAAGGTGGAAAAGAATTGTAACAAATAAGTTATCAGTGGCTGAGAGACTTCAGAGTCAAGAAGCTACTCTGGAGGCTACTCTTACACAAGCTTCAACTAGATCCTGGTTTGCCAAACCCCAATTAAAACTTTTCCTGTCAACCCTAAAAATCATTTAGGGGCTTTATCTGAGATTCTACAAAGGTTCCATACACTATGATTACCTTCCAGAAACCTACAACCTCCAAATAGGTTCCAGGACCACATAAGTCCTGAAATGCAGAGGAGAGAGCCCCTCCAGAATATCAACTAGTTCCATCCCCCATCCCATACTATCAACAGCCCTTTCCAACACGAAAAAGTTAGACTGGGCATAGCCCAAATAATACCCCTAAAGAGTGGGAGAAGGATCAAAGGTGATGGTGGAATTACACAGAGAAGGTCAGGTTTAACAAATGAATATGACCACTCAATCATTTTATTGATATTTCTTTTAGTCTGCAGTACCTTAGAGTACCTTATGCAGGCTTCAGTTAGACATTACTACCTATCAATGTTTGCCAAACCCCAACCAAATCAACTCCTGCTGTCATGGTAAGGTTCATGTGCCAACCTGGTCAGGTGGTGGTGCCCATTCATCTGTTTGGGCAAGTGCTGGCCTGTCTGTTGCTATGAGGACATTTCATAGAATTAAATCATGATCACGTCAGCTGTATCCACAGCTGACTGCATTTGTAATCAGTCAAGGGGAGTGTCTTCTGCACTGAGTAAAGTTTAATCTAATCACTGGAAGGTTTTTCAAGAGTATTCAGAAGGGACAGTCTCTCTTCCTGCTTTGGCCAGCAAGCCTCTCCTGTGGAGTTTGTCCAGACCATTCATCAGAGTCATCAGCTTCATAGCCTGCCCTATGGATTTTGGACTCTACATTACCATGGTTACATGAGACACTTAAATTTTGTATCTATGGATATTTCCTGCTGATTCTGTTTCTCTAGAGAACCCCAGCTGATATAGCTTGGTATTGAGAGTGGGGTGGTTCTTAAGAAACAGAATCTTAAAAATGGGTTTTTATGATTGGTTTTCTACTCTGATGGGACTCAAAGGCACTAAGGACTCTGATTCCCATAATCAGAAAGACTGATGAACTCTGTTTCTCTAGAGAACCCTAGCTTCTAAACCTGCCAATCCTAAATAACACCGAGGGCTCTATCTGAGATTCTACAAAGCTTCCATACACTATGATTACCTTCCAGAAACCTACAACCTCCAGATGGGTTACTAGGCAAGATAAGTCCTGAAACCCAGGGGGGCTACCCTCTCCAGAACATCTACGAGTTCCATCTGCCCTATCTCATATTATTGACAGCCCTTTCCAATATAAAAAAAAGTTAGAATGGGCATAGCTCAAATACCCCTAAAGATTGAGAGAAAGGTCAAAGGAGAAGGTGGAGTTATAAGAGATGATAGGATTTAACTAATGAGCATGACTGCTGAATCATTATATCGATATTCCTTTCAGTCTCCAGTGTCTTGGAGCAGCTAGAAGAAAAAACCCAAAATTGTGGAACTGTACCCACACCAAACTCTGCAATCTATTCTACAACTAATTGCTGGGGTGTGCTTTGAAATTTGTTTTTTTGTATATATGTTATTTTTCACGATTAAAGAAAAAAAAAGACACCAAAACAACAACAAAATCCTTGTAGTGTTTTTGTAACTTATAGTTTTCTGCCTTGCTTGTCTCCTTACCAGTATGGTAGCTCTAGGTATCTTGCTCATTTTTGTATCACCAGTGCCTAAAGCAGGACCTGACAAACATTAGACATTTAAAGAATGTTTATCCAATAAATGAGTTTGGAGTTAGGGGATTTAATATTGAGCCCTAGAGTATAAAAGCAGAAAAATCACTTAGTTTCCCACTTTGGTTCCTCGCTCTCCCATCCCTCACCAGAATTAACTATTCCTTTATCTGCATTTCCATGGCCCAGTCATGTAGTCTCCTAACAGTTGTAAGCATCTGCCTTACTCAGTGGTCAGGCATAGTGCATGAAAACTTTTCAGGTATAAATTCTGTTTCATAATATCCAACAGATAGGGCGGGCAGTGGTGGCTCAGCAGGCAAGAATGCTTGCCTGCCATGCCTGAGGACCCGGGTTCAATTCCCGGTGCTTGCCCATGTTAAAAAAAAAAAAATCCAACAGATAGGGTTATTTGTAAGCATTTAAATATCCAGGTGATTTAACTATTACAACAGAATTTATCCAACGATTTTATCAGCCAAGCAATCCTTTTGATAACATTTACTTTAAACTTCGTGAGATTCAATTTACATTCAAGAATAAAGAAGAAAAAGGACTGCTTAATAAGGTCGTAAACATTCTTTTTAAAAGCATATTGGGAAAGGTAAAAATTAAATGACAGGTCTATTAGACCTTTTTATGGTTTTCATCCCTTTTGGTGCTCAATTGCAGGCAAGTTTTTCCCAAAGTGGCCTGGGAATCACTGGGTCGCTCACCAACTGAATAGCTCATACAAAGCCAGGAGCAGAAATAACGCGTCAGAGAAAACACAAACAACAACATCGCATTTTTTGATGCTGGCATTTTGTTAGTGGGACATTATATTTCTGTAGTTACATACGTAATGGGCCCAAGAGAAGGCTCTCCCTCCGTTTCTGGGTACCCGAAAACCTCTATCCAAAGTGAACACGTGTTTTCCAAATTCCTACCCCACCCTCGCCAACCCAGGGAGTTAGCAGAAGGCAACTCCTCGTCCCTCACGCCTCAGGGGTCATTTCAAGTCGGCGGAGGTGGGCGGTGGTGGCTAGCGCCCGGCCCCAGGTCGCGACCACGTCTTAACCAGAGCCAGACCTCGACCACCACGAACGCGGCCGGAGGGCCAGGCCCGGCTCTTTCCGCCCCAGGGCCCCGCCAAGACGGCCGCGGGCCGGCACAACCTTTGTCGTGGTTACAGCCGCCGCCCGAGGGTCTGGCCGAGCCGGCGGGCTGGTGGGAAAGGGTACCGCCTGGCCCCGGCAGGCCCGCCTCTCCTAGCTCTCGCCCAAGCTTCCTTATACCTACCTTGTGTGCTCGCCGCTGCCTGGGTTCCGGGGAGGGGAGACGAATCCCGAACGAGGGGCGGGGGGGATCGGTCACGCCGCCGACGGGGAACGCGAGGCCTCGCGAACCTCTCCCCGAGGTGCCGCCGTTCCCGCCCCTCCACACGCCACCGGGGCTCACGCGCACGGGCACGCGCATGCGCATGCGCACGCGCGCTCACGCAGCCCCTCCACGCGGCCCCCGGCGACGCCGAGCTCCGAGGCCGCCCACCTCGCGCTTCCGGGGGCGGAGAGAGCGGAAAGGGGAGGAAGTCGCGGGGCGAGAGCCGCGGGTGCTGCCTGCAGGGGGCGGTCGCCAAACGCCCGCGTCCGCGGGGCTGCTCGAGCCTGGCGTCATAGAGCGCGGTGGGAGTCCGAGGACTTTTGAATGAGAAGGGTAACGAGGAGAAATAAATCGTCCGAGTGTTTAGGGGCCCAGCGCATTATTAACGTATTACTGCTTCTTTCCTTCACTGTTCACGGCAGTGTGCTTTAGGCCTGATTCTTACCAAATCAGCACTAATGGGGGAGGCTGTGTCTTTGCGACAAGGCTCAGTTCAAACAAGGAATATAGTACCGTAGGTTAGGGGCTGGTAAGACTTAGAAAGTCTTCTGACCACTGCTAAACCAGATAAGTAGTTACAAAGAAAAAAGATCTCTGCAACCTATACTGAATGCCATAATTTTTCGTTTTTGAACGCTCAGGCATATAGTTAATTTAAGTACGGTAGAATAATGACCACACCCTCTACAAAAGATGTTGGTGTCCTAATCCCCAGAACCTGTAAATCTGTTACTTTACATGGCAATAGAGAGACAGCTGATTAAGGATGTTGAGATGTTAAGATTAATATGGTGGGCCCAATGTAAGCATGAGGGTCCTTAGAAGGTCAAAGTAATAGGAGTGGTGATCACAAGAGCAAGAGGTTGATGTGCTGGGAGGAAGGAACGATGAGCCAAGGAGGGCAGGCCAACTCCAGAAACTGAAGAAACAGTTAGAAAAGGGATTCTACCCGGTAGCCTCCAGAAGCATTACAGCCCTGATGACACCTTGATCTTCATTTTTTTACCCCCATAACTTTAAGGGAATAAATTTGTGTTGCATTAAGCCACTACAGTTTTTTGTAATTTGTTACAGCTGCATTGAGAAACTAATTGAGTAGGTACTCAAAATTTTCCATTAAAGTGCCAAGAAAGTTAGGAACTACCAGTTTAACTATATCCTAGGGTATCCCAGTAAGGAATTGTCTTTATTTTCCTTCTTCACAATGCATCTTGTACTTACTGGCATTAATTTACAAATGACTTCCTACTCTTCTTAGGCTAAAAGGAAGAATAGATTGCATTTAATCCTGCTTGGTAGTACTATTCTGGTGCAGTTTCCCAGGTATAGTTGCCCCTTCTGTGGTCAGAAGTCTATTATTTCTTGAACTTTAATTGTGACTCTTTTTTCTAGATCATGTATTTTTAAGTTTTGCCTTTTCCATAGGACCTAAGACAGGGTTCTGCAAAGAGTACCTAGTCATGTATACTGAATGAATGAATCAAGGAATGTGTGTTCTAGATTGTAAGCTCCTTCAGGACAGAGATTTTATTTCCTTTGTGTCTTTTCATAGCTCTGGTCATAGAAGGTCATCAACTCATGGATGGAAAAAAAACAAAAACCTTCCCAAGAGTCACTAAATTTGGACTCTTTTGTCTGGAAAGATGTAATTAATAGCATCATCCTTCCCACTTAAAAACATTTCTTAAATACATAGTGAGACATATTGAGACAGAATATAGGCTTTGCTAATTCTTTTGAGAGCTACTGACAGACCTTTTCATATTATTGGCAGTTTTTTTTTCGTTTCTGCTTAACCTCTTTAATATTATGAGCAAATGTACTCCCAATGGAAAACTTTTTTTTTTAGATTTAGGAGTCAAGTTTTGAAAGATTAACTCTTTACAGGCTTAAAATTTATAAACCAATTTGAAATTAAGTAGTTAAGTTCATGTTTTTTGAGTATCTAATGGTGTGGGTCAAAATATCTGAATGCCATAACAAGTATAGGAGTTTGAGAAAGCAAAATGACTTAGCTCAATTATAACCAACTCTGTGAATCACTCCTTACCTCCTCTTTTGCCACCAAAGAACTTGAAATACCTTGATTATAATATGTGCCAAATAGTTTAATACTTTTTTCCTTTTCCTCTGTCTTTCCCTATTTAAATGTGAACTCTTCAAGGGCAGAAATGATATTTTATACTTTTTTCTAACAGCAACTAGCTAATCTTTTTTATTGAATGAAAGAATTAAGAGAAGTCACAAACTACTTTCCAGTACAAGCTATTTAAACATAATCTGTTTAAAAGCCAGATGAGTGTCATTATTATTGCAGCATTGTTATTGTAAGGATATTAATAGTATAATGTAAAAAGCAATTTATTTTGTCCTTTGGAATTACATAACTTTTAACTGTTGTATTTGAAGGATAGGCTAATGAAGAAGAATCCTATAATTTAAAACTAATCAATTATCCCTTGGGACTTACAGGCAACTAGCTGTGTGATTTCTGGAAAACTCATTTAACTTCTCTGAACCTTAGTTTCCTCACCTACAAAATGGGATTAAAATACATACCTTATCTCCTTCATAGAGTTATGGCAATATGTTTTTAAAAGGATTACCAAAAGATAAAGCTCCCATTCAAATATGAGATACTTTTATTACTATTTCTTTTGCCTACCCAATTATTCAATATATATTAAAAAATAATATTAAAGTTTTTCATTCAAGATTATTTATTAAGAGCCTACTCTGTGCCAAACCCTGCTCTGGACTCTGATTCTAA
>PVIY010032381.1:0-29028 GCA_004026745.1 Myrmecophaga tridactyla
TGCTGTTGATCATAGCTTGCATACACAACTGCCCCAAATGTCCGTAAATATCCATAAATTTACTTTGGCCCTTAACTCTGAAAAGCCTCATTTCTTTTTCCTGCTCCAGGCATTCTTTTTACATCCCATTAGTTTGTTATCCTTTCCTAAAATATATTAACTATTAATAGCCACAGATGTTTTCCTTAATTATGCTATTTTAGTTTTATTCTCTCTGTGGCTCTTGCCTTATAGACATCTTAGTGAAACAAATGACGAATGGTGCTGTGTGAAAGTTGACTTTGTTAATCTGCCCAGTAAGCTTAGTCTTGGGCCTTGTTTCTGTATCTTACTTTCCCAAAGTCTGCTGTCACTGTGGAAGGCTTATTTAAACATCACCACTTCCTCTTTATTGCAGAACCTCGACGCTCTACATGATCACCTTGCTACTATCTACCCAGGTATGCGTGCACCTTCCTTTAGGTGCACTGATGCAGAAAAGGGCAAAGGACTCATTCTCCACTACTATTCAGAGAGAGAAGGACTTCAGGATATTGTCATTGGAATCATCAAAACGGTAGCTCAGCAAATACATGGCACTGAAATAGACATGAAGGTAATGAAGTCTCCATGGGTAATGGAGACTCTTCTGAACACATTCGATTTAGAATATTAAGAATCATACTATGTGAATTTACCATTAGTTATCTCCACTAGAGGACTTATATATAAGCCCTAACAGAGGAAACACCAGAAATCTTCTGTATTTGGCTTTGGAATGCATTATATAGGATTTTTCCCCTTGCAGCAGCAGATTTTTCTCCCTAATTATACCTTACTTAAGGCAACATGAAATTTAGTTTGTGTTTCCTTGAATGGACACCAGCTGGGAAGCAGGAGGATATGTGACTAGTGGAGTTATTAGCTTTAGAATACAATAAAACCATAATGGGATACTCGCCTTCTAAGATAATATAAGATTAGATTTTGTTTTACTGATCAACTGATCATCATTTCTTTGTGGAAGCTTTTATGTCTGCCCCAGAAATATGACTGGAATGTCCCATTCTGTGAACTAAAAGCTTTGCCTTTTTTTTCTTAATGAAGTTATCTTGGATGAAAGAAACCAGGTCCAGTACTTAAAAAAATTGTGTTGCTATTATTGATAATGCGCAATTTTAACATAGAGTGATAATTTCAGGCTACTTATATAGCAACTGTGCAACAAAGAAAACCACTGTATTTCTTCTTTTTTTTTTTTCTTGGCATGGGCAGGTTCCAGGAATTGAACCCGTGTCTCCAGCATGGCAGCCGAGAATTCTGCCACTGAGCCACCATTACACCACCCAAGCCCTGTATTTCTGTATCAGTGATGCGCACAATCTCTCCCAGTCAGCTGCTTTTTGCAGGTTCAGCTCAAGAGCTATTTCGCAGTGGCCTTAAGGTTGAGCCACATGGACAGTACCCTTATGTCAAATGTCTAAGTGTAACATGTCCAGAGACACCAGACAATTTGAACCACATAAGGAATATTAGAACGTGCCGTGTTGTGATCTACAAAAGAGAGATTCAAAATAAAATCAGAAAAGCAGTTTATTTTGCTAATTCGATCATCACAAAAAAAGTAGAATTGAGGAATTAATGAGTAGAACTAGGGCACATCATAACTCAGTTCCTTCAAGCAAAACGGAAACAATAGAACACTGCTGTTAGGCATGAGTTTTAAGGATGACTCTGTTTTGCTTATGAGACTTTAGGGAAACAAACTTTTGTGTGGCAAAATCTCAAATGATGTAATAAATATACCAGGTGAAGTAGTTAGGTGGGACTGTTATGTACAATAACAATATCCTAATTTTTCCATGAGAGAATATATCTTTGCATATACGATGGCATCCATGGCTACTTATTCTAATTGTTTCTTTAGGGCTCAGAGTATGCTGCAGTGAACTCCAAACAAACAACAAAAGTGAAAATGAGCAATATTTTGTCTTTGTTTAGCTATAATTGAAGAGATATTGCCCCACTCCATGTGGATTTGTCTACAGTTGAGATCAGAGATGTTTCCCTTTATAAGAGAATACATTACTTGGAATTTCTTAAATTCAAAAGGGAAATTATTTTCCAGCTTTAATAATGTGTTTGTGAATGCCATTTTATAATTGCGGTTATTTCAGTAGATAATAGAAATTTGTTCACAATTATGATGACCACCTTAGAATGAAATCCTGTATTTGGAATTAAGCCAGAGTGTAAAGCTCTTTAGGGACTTTGATACATATTATCAAACTATCCTTCAGAAGGAGTAATAGAACTCCCCTTAGCAGTATTTAGTATGCCTCTTTTTTTTTATCCTACTCAATCTGGTGGTGTGATTTTATATATTTTCCATTGATGCATCAACAATAATATTGCAATTTTTAATATGCATCTCTTTCATTTCATTCCACTGTCTTTAAATATCATTTTTATTATAGTAAACAGCATCACCTTCTGTGATTGTGTAGATTGTGTCTGGTATAAGTGTATCTGGTTGAGGGGTTGAACCCATCAGACAAGGGGGTGATTTCTCATATTTCTGCCAAAGGAGGCTTATGGATTGATGGGGGTCCAATTCCAGATTTGCAGTTTCATTGTGAATCAGTCCTCACATTTCACAAATCGATGTCCAGAAACACTTTTCTATTTATCATATAGTTTTTGCATATATATAAAATTGATGTAATCGAACCCCGAAACACAATTCTGCCTTCCAGTTCCTAAGTTAGCCTAGGTATTTAAGCTGAAATGCAGACAACTAAGGCTCTTTCCTTCTTGACATCTAGGTTATTCAGCAAAGAAATGAAGAATGTGATCATATTCAATTTTTAATTGAAGAAAAGGAGTCAAAAGAAGAGGATTTTTTTGAAGATCTCGACCGATTTGAAGAAAATGGTACCCAGGAATCACGGATCAGCCCATATACCTTTTGTAAAGCTTTTCCTTTTCACATAATATTTGACCAGTACCTAGTGGTCACCCAGTGTGGCAATGCCATATGCAGAGTTCTCCCCCAGGTAAAATAACGTTGTCATCTTTTCATGAGGCTTGAGACAAAAAGCCATAAAGACAGCACTGTCACGCATGGCCATTCTTTCATTGAACCTTTCTATCACTTACGTGATAGGTGATGACAGCACATCACTTGTCACATGAATTGTTTAAACGTGAGCTAAGCAAATTATAGCATTCTGCAACTTTCCCTAAGGTAACTTTTTTTCCTTCTGTTTTAATTACTTATAGGGACATTAGGAAAATAATGTGGTAATGGTATATTGTCATAATGAGAAAATAGATAACTTTATACTAACACTTTCACTTAGTTATCCATTCATTGAGTACATGTTGAGTGTATATCTCCTATCTGAAAAGATCTTTCAAAATGGAGCATTGGCACTTTCACGGAATTTATAAACCCTAAAGAAAAGAAAGACAGAGATTGCCAGGAACATAGCAGAAAAATCATCAAGGGAGAGCAGTTGGGATGATGATGAGAACCTATATTTGATTTGTATTATTCCTACCCATTTGTAAAATCTTTCCCTTTTACTTTCTTTTCTTGTGAATTGATTTTTGGAGTCATAATGACATTTTTCCAGCAGTACTTTTTGCTTAAAATTAGAAAGTCTTGATAATTCAAGGTTATAATCAAATGGGATCAAGGGGGAAACTTATAATCTGGAAGCAGAGAAAGTGTTAGTTCTGGGTCCCCAAGCTGACTGCCACTTCTTCCTTGTGCCATTGTCTAATCTTAAGCAAGTAGCTTCACCTCACTCTGCCTACTTTCCTTTTGTTATACTGTGAGAACTGACAGCCCATGATGAGCTCTTAGTACATTTTCTGCTCTGCTGTAAAAGATCAATAAAATTTACTCATTTTAATCATTATCGTTATTATTATTATTATTATTATTATTGCTACTATTATTTTTAGCTCTCCTTGATGCTTTCAGAGAGTTTGTGCTGTGGGGTTTCTGATGTTTAAATTGTATTTTAAATAGGCATATAACACCTCAGGCTACATTTTACAAGATATATTTCTCTTCTTTTTTCTTCTGAAAATGCTTTTTTAAATTTGTACTAGCTTATATGTGAATATTAGTCATCTGAATCCATGTTAAGTTCCATGGCCAAGCAACTCTCTTATGCCCATTAACCATTGAGTTGCATAGGTCAAGATTTAAGTTCATCGGTGAGTTTCTAGAAAATAATTATAATTTTCAATTTTTTAATAAAATTGAGCTGACTTAATCTAAAGATTAATATCAACACATATTTTTTTTTAAGCAAACTTAAATGGCCTTTTCTTTTTATCTTTATTTTAGCTCCAGCCTGGGAATTGCAACCTTTTGTCTGTCTTCTCTCTGGTCCGTCCTCATATTGACATTAGTTTTCATGGAATCCTTTCACATATCAATACGGTTTTTGTATTGAGAAGCAAGGTAATCAAGATGTTTTTTCACTAAATTTGAGTAAGTAATGGGATGTGTTTGGCACCAAATTAGCGATCAGGAGGAAAATTTAGCTATCATCCCTTTTTATGAGATAGAGGAGGTATAGTTAAAGGGAAACCAAACCTCAGAGGGAGCCCTATTTAAAGGCAATGCTCTGGGGTTTTTGGTTTGCATGAAAAGCAGTGGCCCTCAGGTAACCTTTTATCCTCTGTACTGCTACAATGCCTTATCTTAGGAACCAGGAGAATTAATGGAGATGGTTTTTAAAACTTCACCAAAAGCCACTGGTTTAGTCTTCTTTAAATTGTCTGTAATGTCTGTTGCCATTTTAGTGGGGAAATAAAAGTGATAAAATATTCATTTTAGTTGGTAACATAGATAGTGCCTGGATCTCAGTTTCTGTTCTTGGGACAGTTGAGCAAAAGTTATTTTCCTAGAGTACACATTTCATTCTCCCTACAAACCTCCTGATGGTCTCACCTACATTTACTCTATGTGCATGCAATGTAATACTTCCGACCACTCTCAATGCAGGGGTGGGGATGGGGAAGCTGGGTTTATTCTTTGGTGGAGCTTAGAAATATGTTATAGCCACATTGGAAAATCAGAAAGAAAAAAAAAGATTCACAGAGCCTTTAAATAAATATGTAAACAGTAGCACAGCTCCTGCCTTTCTAGATTCAAAAGAGAATGTCAGTCACCTTTCTGCAGTGTTGTTAAGATAATTTCTAGGCGTGCTATCTGGGAGAATTCTGGTGAAATGCCCTCTCCTGTTTTAATTGATGCACTTATTCTCCTATTGATATGCTGGGAAGTGAAGTGTGTGTGTCCGTTTTTTGCTGAATTGTTAGGTATGGCAAAAGGCACCAGTTAATGGTTATGTCTTGCCTTTTTCAAGGAAGGATTATTGGATGTAGAGAAATTAGAATATGAAGATGAACTTACCGGGACTGAGACCAGCTGCTTACGTCTCAAGGGTCAAATGATCTACTTACCTGAAGCAGATAGCATACTTTTTCTGTGTTCACCAAGGTAATGCATTTTCGAGTCATTATAATGGATAGAATTATACATCGCTAACAAATAAAGGAATTCAATAGTTTTTTTTCAATCATGCTAACATTTTCTGAATTGTAATTATATTTTGTGTGCTTTGTTATATGCCTCTCTAATACAAAGATAATTTCATTTAACACTTGCTAATAAACTCAGAAGAAATCGTGTATTCTATTTTACTCGCCGCGTCTTAGTCAGTTGGGTGAATATTTATGCCATCATTAGATCTTGGGATACTGAGCTCTGGTTATCTAATTCTGTAGTTTTGTACCTTCAAAAGAGGCGTCATGTAGAAAAGCAGTTCTGTAGAGCATCTAAACTCAGGGATATATTTGCCACCAAAAATTATCTTTTCCATAGTATGTTAGTGGAAAATCAAAGAGAACTCAGATGATTTTCTGATTTTGAACTATTTTATATAAAAAATAGTTAGTACTATTTACTATTACTATTAGTTGGGGCACTATTCAACATATATTATTATACTGAAACATATAAAATTTACAATTTGTAGTAAACATTGGGGAGATAAAACTAGATTGCTATTTTTCCCATCGAGAGAGGATTCTGCTAAAAGATGCATGGGGATTTACAATAGCAAAATATGTCTAACTTAGCTTTAGAACAATAGAAAAAGATAAATGTGGAAATTGTTCTTAAGTGATAACTTGTGTATTTATAACTTTGCATACCAAAACATATGCACATTCTTTTGTATCACCCATAAGAAAGCATGTTTGTATGGACTCTTGGTTAAAATTTTAATTTAAAATCTACTGTGATTACTTTTCATTTAATGATACTGTCAACATTTCTGAAAAATCTAGTAATTTTTATAACCACTTCCTTTAATAGTATTAACTATATGAGAATAATGATTGCTTTTTCCTGAGAAATATATAACACAAAAGAGATAAAATTAGGGAATATAAGCCAGTCATTTTTTAATAGTCTATATTGATCTATTATCTTCATCTTCTATCAGCAAATGTTTTTTTCTTCTCCCTCTTTCCAAGTTGACATTCAGTGAAATGACAGTAGAATAACATTCTTTGAAAGATAGCATCTCAGCAGGGACAGTTTCTGTTTATAGAGAGACAGGTTTCTTTGGAAACAGGAGGAGAAAATTTGGAGTCTGTTAATTGCCACATGCAGTAATTGTTCATGTAGTGACACACTCACAGATTGTCACAGAGGACCTGCCCCTGTGTATAACCAGATTTGTACCCACAGTAAATAAAACAATGTCAATTAAAAACGTTAGTTATAAAACAAATAATCCCAAAAGATTTAGACTACGTTTTTTGTGTTAGTAAGCCATGAAAACAATAAAAAATTTGTTTAGCACACTGAGATGTTTACGGTTTGATGAAATTTTCTAAAGCAATTTGAGCCCTTTTAACCATTAATTTCCATTTTGAGCTTATAGTCGTTTTTGTTTTCTGCTCATGGAGGGGTTTTATATGTTATTTGGATCTGGCCTGTTTGCAGGTGTTCTGTAAGTGAGCTTTCACCTAGATGAACATATTTTGGGGGGCATGGACAGGCACCGGGAATCGAACCCAGGTCTCTGGCATGGCAGGCGAGAACTCTGCCACTGAGCCACCGTAGCCCGCCCGACCTAGATATGCATTTAAACAAAATTAATCTAAAGAGACTTTGTCTTTATTGGTAAACTCTTTGATGACTTTTCAATACTGGAACACTTATTTTTGCCTTGACTTATGAACAATTCTGCTGAACAGATATTTTAGGGAGACTTTTATTTACCCAAAATTCTTCACCGAAGTCCTAATTCACTTACATCATTTTGAAGCAATCATAATTGTGAAAGACCACATGTAACTGCCTTGTATTTAGCAAATTCACATAATTAATATTTTACTCTTTAAGCTAAAGAGTAAAACCAAACAAACGAAGAAGTCAACTTTTTACTTACAAGGTCTTCACTGAATCAATAAATATGATATCCAAAACTGATTTAAGATAAGCTACAATGATGCATACAATTCAGCAAGATCAATTCATGTTTCAAATAAAAAGTTTCAAAAAAACTTAGTTCAAAGAAACTAAGAATAGAAAAGAAATTAGGACCGAACATTAAGAGTAGCACATAAAATACATGTCAGGAAATCTTAAATATGAAAAATACATGTTGAAAATGGCTTATAAATCTGGTCGTAAACTTTTAATTCTCACATACAAAAGGGAAAAGCACCCAGTTGACAAGATTCATAGACTCCATTAAGCGAAAATGCACTAGTTCCTCAAAAGAATCACCATTATTATTCCTGATAGCTAACATTTTTGTCTCCTGAAAAACGTGATAATAATAAGTAACAGCCTTGCATTAAATACCTGAGCAGGTTTCCTAAGGAAGTTGTCTATGGCATCTCTCACTTCAGGCTGATGGCACCGAAATGTCCATTTGGCAAAAATGCATTTCAGCTCTGCTACCTCTCGATCGATTTTAAATATCTAGAAGACTAAAGATAATATTCTCCATGCCATTCCCCGCAGGGTTTTTCCCCCCTTCAGGCTAGGCTTGTACATTGTAAAGATGTCAGGATTTTACTCCTTGACTGTCATCGGGGTTGCCACTGTCCCCTGGGCAGGCTGGGACTGATGTGGCCACATTTCTGCGTCCACAGCGTGATGAACCTGGATGACCTGACAAGGAGAGGTCTCTACCTGAGTGACATCCCTCTGCATGACGCCACCCGCGACCTCGTCCTTCTGGGAGAGCAATTCAGAGAGGAATACAAACTCACCCAAGAACTGGAAATCCTCACGGACAGGCTGCAGCTCACGTTAAGAGCCCTGGAAGATGAGAAGAAAAAGACAGACACGTAAGAATGTAATCCTCTCGGGTTAAAGTAGGGCACAGCTGTCATTCGCGGTGTATTTTGATTGTAGCATAGTTAAAATTGATGACCAGACGGAACATGTATGCGACCCACAGTTCCGGAGGACTCAGTAAAGTCTCCCACATCTATTCTTTTTTATTTTTGCATGGGCAGGAGGCACCGGGAATCGAACCTGGGTCTCCGGCATGGCAGGCAGGAACTCTGCCACTGAGCCACCATGGCCCGCCCCACATTGCTACTTAACATGGAAATTATGTATACAGGAAGAAATTACTAGTAGAGGGAATATATTTTCTCTGTTTACAAGTCAGACGCCTCTCTGAGAATTGCTAGAATGATTCAGATATACGTATTTAAAGTCCACGCATTCATTCGTTCATTCATTCATATAAGAAATACGTGCTGGGCATCTTCTATGTGACAGCCCTACCCGAGTGCTGAGGGTTAGATTGAACACTGAGCTTAGAACTGACCATTATAATTTGCAAGACTTCTTTCCTTGATCTCTGAATTATTTTAGGACTTGGCAGGCATGAATCTGACATATAATACATTAGCAAAAATATAAATATAAAACTATTATTTTCCTATGAATGGTGGATTAAATTATGAAAAATACTGGGGAAGTAAAGCTAATGCTCCCTTTTCAGGTACATGCATTTAAACAATTATTATTTAAAATGCACATCATACAGACAGCTTGGCCTTGTCTCCCAATATTGATTAAAAGAAGCACTAAGTTCCTGAAGTTCATAAGAGATTTTACCCTAGAAGTTGTATGTTCATTTTTTAATGTTTTATGCTAGGAAACTGCTTTCTGTTGAAGAACTGAACTTATGTGCTTTACCTCTCATAAGCCCCATTTCACGCTACTTGAACATCCAGAAAACTAGTCACGTTATTCCTGTGTTACTTCTCCTGCATTGATACATGTGTTGATTCCCCTTATAGATATGCATCTACACATCAGTTAACCACTTATTAATAACATGGATGAAATAGAGAATGCCATTTAAATGCTTATCCTTGTCTCTTCTTTTTTTTATTAGAGAAGTTGTGGGTTTACAGAATAATCACACATAAAACTCAGGATTCCCATTTACCACTCTATTATTAATGTTGCATTGGTGTGGAATATTTGTTACAATTAATGAATGCATATTTTTATAATTGTGCTACTGACCATAGGCCATGGTTTAACTTAGGGTTCTTTGGTCATACTGTGCAGTTCCATGGATTTTTTTAAAAAGTTGATACTGGCACCATATTAACAACATAACATCTATTCATATCTTTTTGTTTCACTTATTTCATGAAGTTGAAAGCAGTGTTTATAGTCCTTTGAGACCACTTCATTTTCTTGATGGGCCCTAAATTGTACCTCTAAGTCTATCCATGTTTCTTTGTAAATTGCAGACAGAGTGAGGAGCAGGCAGTCCAAATTCCTCTTACTTCATGAAAAATAACTCAAAGCATGTGCTTTATTGGTAGGTGGTACAACTCCATTCATAAAACATAGCACATGTGATGGAACTTGGAAAATAGTACTTAAGAGTTAAGCTCACAAGTCATAATGGTTTTGAGTTTTTCAATATACTGCTCTGACTGTTCCATTAATCAACGGCTCAGTTTCATTTTTGTGTGTGCTGTGGATCAGAGTTTGCTGGTGCTAACCTAACCAGGATTCTTGCTTCTCTCACTAGACCAGGAGTTCAAAATTGATAGGTATTGGGGGTACAGCTAGGGGTGTGTCTTTCAAATGAGTAGCTTATAAATACACATCACAGGACTGACCTTTGTGTTGGTTCTCCAAGGTGCATTTGGCCTTCTGAAACTATACTATTTAGAGTTGTGCTTAAAGAATCCTTAATATATACTTTAAATTGTTAGATTTATAATTAGGTTTTTTTTGCATCTACTTGGTTTTCAAGGATAATTTAAAAGTGACTATCAATTTTCACTAAAAGCTACATAGTTTTACTGTTCACATTTTATATTTAAATCTAGCTTTAAGATATTTTGTAAAATGTGCTCTGTTTAAAAATCACAAACAAAAACCTAGAGAAATTCCACTGTGGGTAGGTAAAGCAGTAAGAACTCAGCTCCATTTGATTAAATTCAGCATGATGTGCTCTTTGTCTTTAGAGAGGAAAAGGTAAAGAGGCTGCTCTCTGAGTTTCAAAGTCAAGAGTCTGAAGTTCCCTTGGGCTTGCTTTCTCTCCTTCTAATCAGTCTGTTTTCACTTTCTCCTGCTGAGCTTCCCACACTCACCCCTTAGCAGGGTTCTAAGGCCATGACAGTGGACACAATGCTGCAACATTATTAGAAATAATTTTATGTATAGCACAATACAAAATGTATTATGTTAATAAAACATTTATATTATTAATATTATTAGAAATAAAATATTTTCCCATCTAGAGCAAGTTCCACTTGTGTTATCAGTTTATTCCTCATAGGAGCGAGGCACAAATGAGATGGGAGAGAAATCCCAATTCTTTTAGTATTATTTTACAAAAGTCGAGGTAGAGTGCTGTACCAACACTGACAGTTTTCACACTGTAAATCTCTAATGGCAGTCCCAGAATTCTGGGAGGCAAATGAGAACTCTGACTTTTCTATTGCCAGTCCTCTGTACTGTTTGTAATATTTGTTTTGACTTATTTTGATTTGGTTTGACTGGGTTTGGGTTTGGGGGCATTTTAAATGGTTAGAATCAACAAATAATTTACGTTTTCTGTACTCCTCTTTCTTTGCTTATAAACATGGCTAATATTTGATGCTAACTTTAGAGGCGTGCCTCATCAGATCCCATTCCTTTACAGCAGAGGAGACTGATGTCCTGTAAAAAGGAGGGGAGAAGTGCCAAAAATATGCCCAACATTTCCTACAGTTGTTTTCTTCTCATTCCACTGAACAGGTTGCTGTATTCTGTCCTTCCTCCTTCTGTTGCCAATGAGTTGAGACATAAGCGTCCAGTGCCTGCCAAAAGATACGACAATGTGACCATCCTTTTCAGTGGTATTGTAGGTTTCAACGCTTTCTGTAGCAAGCATGCATCAGGAGAAGGAGCCATGAAGATCGTAAATCTTCTCAACGACCTCTATACCAGATTTGACACGCTGACGGATTCACGGAAGAACCCATTTGTCTATAAGGCGAGTCCCCAGCCCTAGCCTAAGGCAGGACCTTTCAGAGTCCAGTAGACACGCTCCCGCCGGGCTCTAACTCCCATGCTGAAGCCTCCATTCATTCAGGACTCACCATCTTCTTAAATCATTACCTCTTGTTATAAAACGTTCTCTTGCAGCCAAAATGAATGTTTCATGGAGCAGATGATTCCCTAGATAAAATGATGCCACAGCTTATTTGCACTTAGGCTAACCGATCAGTGCAAGTTGCTTATCACGTTTGGTATAAACATTCGTTTTGGCACTCTACGAGTGACGTTTTGACTCAAACATACAAATGGTTTGCACAGCAAAAAAGTCTCAAATCTGCCTTCAGGTAATATCTACTAGAAGATAAACACTTGTAGGGCATTGCTGCCTTTTGTTTCAATTAGAAACAAATATAATATTGGGAAAGTGAAGTCTATGGAATTCTGCTTCATAAGAGAAGAATGTTAACTAAACCATCCTCAGGCATCTGGGGTAATATAAGCTCTAACAGGACTATTTATTTTATAGTCTTTTTCTAAAGTGCAATGCAGCACTTGGTGAGCACATCATAAAGATAAATGATTAACGACCACGATTAGTCACTGAACTTCAGGCTGTGACTTTTATGCCATCAAACTATTATTGTTTTAGGAGGAAATACAGTAATAAATTATTCTTCTGAACTGTAAGGAAACTTGAGGTGGGAAAGTAGTGCCTACTAACGAAAACAATGCTACATCTTTACCTGCTTAGAATCTTAGACCCTTAGAGCTGCATAAGTTTCAAATGATTATGAGGTTTAATCTTGTTGGAGGTGAATGTATTCGAATTTTAAGAGAATGAAGGGTGCAAAAAATTAAAGTTCCTGATAGCCTTATACATTTATTTCTTTTTGTATAAGAGCAGCAGATGAATCTCTGTGCTAACCAGTGATCTGAATATGTGCCCTGTTAGGTGGAGACTGTTGGTGATAAGTACATGACAGTGAGCGGTTTACCAGAGCCCTGCATCCATCACGCACGATCCATTTGTCACCTGGCCTTGGACATGATGGAAATTGCTGGCCAGGTTCAAGTAGATGGTGAACCTGTTCAGGTTAGTCAATAAAACAAGATTATGATGGTGGCAGTGGGCCATTGTGGTCAATTCATTCATCGTTTTGACCAGGCAGTCTTAATGAGCACAAGGAAAGACATCGTGACAATAGAGATTATGTCTTTTTGAGCTCGTAGGATCACATCTGTTCATGTGGATGAGAAATCTACTTGTTCGAAATGACCTAGTCTCTCCCGCCTGCTGAAAGTAATGAAGATGAAATCAACCCCCCCACTCCTTCTGATTTATTTATTTTTTTAATCGCTTTCTTTTATCGTGTACGTTGACAGATTCATATCTCTGAAATCACCTTTCGAAAGAGAATGGCTCAGAAGACAGCGCTTTTGTGAAGTTTTTCAAAACAATTGTAACATACTTGGAGTTCATCTAGAGAGTTTTATCTATTTAATGATGACTCTGCCTCATTCTGTAATCTAAAGTCGGTGCAAAAAAGCATCTTAATGACAGAAGTTAGTGAAGCAAAGCCTTTATCTCTGCAGATAACCATAGGGATCCACACTGGAGAAGTGGTTACAGGAGTCATCGGACAGCGGATGCCTCGATACTGTCTTTTTGGAAATACCGTTAACCTCACAAGCAGAACAGAAACCACTGGAGAGAGGGGAAAAATAAATGTGTCTGAATATACATACAGGTGAGAAAAAAAAAATCTCAGTAATGACTGATTTGCAGGGGAAATGTCTGTGCTTGGGCTTAAGTCTCCGAGTGATTTTGCTACCTGTGAACAGTTATCACCCCCTCTCTTAGGATTGTGGATGTGTTTGGGTTGAGAAGATTGGGCCATTGCTCCCATTTAAAATAGTTCTACACCATCCTATGATTCTTTATACAATCATTATTACTAAGAATAATGTTCCTTTAGTCCCTTTAGATGCAGCTGAATATGTTTTTCATCTCATTGTATTGCCAAAGAACCTGTCTCATTTCCCATACAACCTTTGTGTGCTTCTCTCCCCACTCTCTGCCACCCAATTTTTAGATGTCTTATGACACCAGAAAACTCAGATCCACAATTCCATTTGGAGCACAGAGGCCCAGTGTCCATGAAGGGCAAAAAGGAGCCAATGCAAGTTTGGTTTCTATCCAGAAAAAATACAGGATCAGAGGTATGACTAATCAGAGCATAATTCTTTTTTAAGATAGTATAAATAGGGGGAGTGAATCAGAATCACTGAAAATATGTTTCATGTGAAAAGAATTCTTCCTTACAGAAATTAACTCTTAAGTAAAGCAACGGAAATACTGAAATATTAGTGAGCCAGAACAATAAATACTCCTTAGGGTATATTTTATGGTCGCTGGCTTCTATCCGCTAATGAAATGAAAACCAAAAACAATAGATCTAGATGGCTTGTTCTTTCTTTTCCTTTGACTCAAATGTGACCAAGTATGTGGGCTGTCAGGGGACTCTCTCTGACCCTTTCCCTCAGCCCCCTAAGCTGGTTCGGAGGTCAGAACGAAGAGGCCAAGTCGAGTCAGCAGCTCCTGGAAGTTTTCTTAACCTTGAAGCTAAAGATCCATCAAGGGGCCAGATATCTCCCTGTGGAGTGTTTGGGGATCTTTGGAAAGTTCTAGCCCCTTGCGTGCTTCTCCTAGGGAGAAGAGGGATTTACAATTTACCAGAATCTAAATGCTTCGGTAGGGGGAGCTCTAGGTCCTTCCTAGCTCTGTGATTGCACCCCATCCAGAGCTCGGGGGCTTCAGTGGACCCCAGGATACCCACGTGTCCATACCAGACTCCTGCACCTCACGGCGGGGGTATGCACCCAGAAGGGATGCCCGCCTTCTCCCTTACAACCTGTGTATCAGAAGCATGGTTGACGCTTTGGGCCCCCGTTGATGTGCCTAGTCTTCAGCGGGTATGAGAATAGTGGATTATATTTCTTTTGATGTATGTGTACATCCATTAAAATAGCTTTGAAGTATAACTCGTCCTAAAGGGAAAGGAATGCCAAGTCTTAAAATACTTATTTCTATCTTCTTTAAACTGCTTTTATTTTTAGATAATTTACCCATAGGGTTGGCATGCTTAATTGTCTTTCTTGTGATAAATCAAACAATACCTCAAGCATTGGTCATTTTAGTTGGGAGGTCCTGTTTCACCCAGAAATATAGTGAAAATGGTTCATAAAAACAGTAGATGCGTATCACACTATCACATACAGAAAAAATATTTTGGGGGTACTACAAGCTGTTTTAGCGCCTAAATTTAATCTCCTATTTCTTTAATGTTTTAAAGGAAACAAAGCAGGATGAAAACTGAATCTTGGATCGTGAGATGAGGAGGATTGCAGATTAGGTTCCAGTTATACCCTAACACGTGCCAAGCCCAGTAGCAGTTGCTCTATATGGGCACATATTTTGCTTTGCCCTTTTCAATCATCCCAAGCCTTTCTCCCTAGTCATTATTCAACTTTAGTTCTGCTTTTGATTATTTTGTTTAAGGTACATTATCTGAAGTTTGGCTTATGTGAGCTTCATGTGTCTTAAAACCTACTATAAAAAAAAAATCTACTGTTAGCATTGCCTCTAACATGGTGACGTGCAAATAGTAGGCACCCAGTCATTATTTGTTGAATTTAATTAACTGAAACTAAACAATGTTTAGCCATGTGTGTGTATATCATGGTTTGCCAAATCTGTTTAGTGCTTCATATATATGCATATGTATATTTTAATGACTAGAACACTTAACAGAGTTTATATAGTGCTGTTGTATATTATCATTAGAGAAACCATTTTCTAAAGGAGTGAATTCTAAGTTTTAGGAAGAAAAAAAGCAATTTATTTTCCGACTTCCAAAGTAAGCATTAATACACCATGCTGAGAAAATAGTGACTATTTTTTAAATAAGCTAATTTCCTTCCATGAATAAGGAATATGCATTTCTTTTAAAGAAGATATTTGGTGGTTCGTTCAAATCACGTGGCAGTTGCAATTCCTCTAAAATGCTACCATTTATACTGTATCCCTCTGACTGAATCTCATTAACCACATGCAGCTGCTGTAGAAAGTTGTACTGTTTCACACTGGTTTGGGTTAAATGCTAGGAGCTCTAACCACATCCAAGAACAAAGCTGGAAGCACTGATGGGATACTCCTTTTAGAGCCTTTCCTTCCCAGAAATGAACTTCTTTTTCTTAGTTTAGAGAAATGTGATTATATCCAGGGCATCACATCCAGAAAAGTTAGTTTAATTTCAACACAGAATGCATTCCTATTGGAATAATCAGCCTGTGGTTCTTTAAAGTCTCTGATACTTTATTACTATCTATCTTTATAAAACATAATGCAACGACTTTGGTGTAAAAAAATGCTTTTCTTTAAATTTAGTCTTTCATATCAGCACGAGTGTATGTATAAATGTTCCGTGTTACTATGTAAAAGACTGCAATAAATTATTTTTTTCACTTGTCTCTAGACAGTTTTTATCTTAATAAAAAATATTTACATGATTATTTTCATCTTATGCCATTTTTGTAAATATATATATTTTACTATTTCATCTACTGTAGACTTTAAATTGTCTTTTGATTTGCTGAATTCAGTGAACACTAATCTTTGCAATGTTTGTAATGCATCGGCACTGAGGACTGCTTCATGGTTTGTTTTTTAATTCTCTTTTCATTATTGCCTCAACATTTTTAACCTAAAGAAAAAGAATTGTACAGTGTGCACCCATATTCCCACCGGATTCTAAAATTTGCTGTGTTTCTGACAATTCCCTCTTAATCTTTTTTCTAACTTTCTGTAGTCCAATTAATTTTTAAAAATTTAGATATTACTTATATACTATAAAATTCAACCTCTTAGAAGTACAACTCAGTGGTATATTCACAAGGTTGTATGGCAATCACTGCTGTTAATTCCAGATTACTATACCGCCCCAAAAAGAAACCCTGTGTCCAATAACAGAAATTCCCCATTCATTCCTTCCTCCATCTCCTGATGACCACTATTTTACTTTCTGTTTCTATTGCCATGCCTATTTTGAATATTTCTTATAAATGGAATCATCCATCTTGCTTCTTTCATTTAGCATAATCTTTTCAAGGTTCACCAGTATTTCATTCATTTCTACAGCTAAATAATATTCCATTGTATGGGGAAAAACATTTTGTTAATCCATTCATAAGTTTATGGACATTTGCATTACCTCCACTTTTTGGTTTATTATGAGTAATGCTACATTGAACATTGGCATACAAGTTTTGGTGTGGACATATATTTTCAGTTCTCTTAGTTGTGTTCGTAAGAGTGGAATTGCAAGGTTGTATAGCCATTCTGTGTTTAACTTTCTGAGAAACTGCCGAACTTTTCCAAAGCGGCTGTCCAATTTTACAACCCCACCAGCAATGTGTGAAGACTTCAATTTCTTTACAGCCTTGCCAATACTTGTTACCATCCATCTTTTCAATTCTAGCCATCCTAGTGGGGATGAAGGCATATCATGTGTGGTTTTGGTATTCATTTCCCAAATAAATAATATTGAACATTTTACATGTGTTCATTGGTCATTCATATATTCTTTGGAGAAATGGCTAATCAAATACTTTGCCCATTAAAATTCCGTTATTTGTCTTTTGATTGTTGAGTTTTTAAGAGTCCTTTGTAGATTGTGGATACTAGACCCTTGCCAGATACATAATTTGCAAATATTCTCCCCCATTCTGTGGGTTGCCTTTTCATTTTCTTGATAGTGTCCTTTAAAGCATAAAACCTTGACTTTTGATGAAGTCCAGTTTATTTAATTTTTTTGTTTGGTGTCTTCTGCCATATTTTTAAAACCATTACCTAATCCAAGGTCTTGGGGATTTAGACATTTTTTTTAAGGATTTTATAAGATTTAGGCACTACTTTTAGGTCTTTGATCTATTTTTGAATTAATTTTGGTATATGGTATGAGGTAGGAGTCCAGCTCTGGTCTTTTGCATGTGGTTCTCCAGTTGTACCATCACTATCGAATTGTTTGTATGCCCCGTCTATAGTCAGTTGACCATAAATGCGCAAGTTTATTTCTGGATTCTCAGTTATATTCCTTTTTTTTTTTCTATGTGTTTGCCTTATGCCAGTACCACATAATCCTGATTAGTGTAACTTTGTAGTAAGTTTTGAAATTGGGACGTCTTTGTCCTCCGACTTTATTCTCTAGTGACTTCATTAACAGTGGTATTCCCCGAGATTCTGAACTCACTCATCTGCTTTAATGGTCTGCTGTCAAACCTGTGACTTCTACTAATCATAAGCTAACAGCTGTTGAGTATTTACTCTGTGCAAGGTTCTATTTTCAGAACTCTCTATGCTTTCTCTCAACAGCAACATTCCAACAGCCTAAGGGCTAAGCAGGTTCTACTTTTTAATATGTTCATATTTTATTTGAAAAATTTAAAGGATTTTGTATAAATATTTATAAGGAAGAATATAGTTTTCTTTTATGATGCAGTCTTTGTCAGTTTTGGGGAAACTTCATTTAGAGTGTTTATTTTAATAACCACACAAAAATTGCTTTTATAGTATGTTAAAGTTTTCTCACTTTTGATGGTTATTTTGCCTCAAATAGTGTTTGTTGTATTTTTCCAACATCAGGTAAATTAACAGTTTGTCTTTTCTTTGTTTTCAAAGAACTATTTTTTGATTTATTAATTAGTTGTACTGTTTTTCTTTCTCCTGAATTTTGACTTTAATCTTCATTAATTTCTCCTTTTGACTTGATTTTGTTTTTCTTTGCCCATTTTTTTGTGTGAGAAATTGAATTTCTTTTTTTATGGATTTAAGAAATTAATGTTATAAATTTTTCTTAGCAGCATAATGTTAACTGATAACTTGCTTGGGTATACTCAGTAGATATTAATATGTCTTGCTTTATATTATCATTACTTTTGGAAAATCTGCAATTTTACATTGGATTCAAATTTGTCCCAGAACTTAATCATGTGTTTTTAATTTCCACTTTTATCTGTGCCTTCTCTTCTTTGTCCTATCTGTTCCATCCTTATCATTATGGATTCTACTGGCAATTTCTTCTCCGTACAATTATATTTGTCCTGGAGAGGAGATTTTGTTATTTCCAATTATCATATGTCCAAGCCCATCCCAACATCTTTAGACCTTCTAGTCTCCTTGCACTCAAAAATTAATTCCTGTCTTTAGACTCCCCTCCCAATTTTGACTGCTGTATTCTCAGATAGATCCAGAAGCTTTCCAGTAAGTATGGGCTGGTGATATGAGGATTCTCCTGTCTTAGTGTCTTTTCCTCCTTTCTATTTCTTCCTGCATAGTTGACATCACTTGTTTATTGTAACTTTCAGTGGTCTCCCAAACTCCCACTTGTTGGATGTGTTTTGGTTTTTTTTTTATTTTAAATTTGGATATCAGTTATACGTGACTTTTGGGCATCTGGTTTATGTTTAGATGTCTGGGTTTTTTATTTTGTATTCCTAGTTTTTCCACTTATTTTAATGGAGATTGGGTAAGTTTTAAGGACTTCACTGATACTGCCATTTTCCCAGAAACTAGCATACAATTATTGAGTACATACTTGTGACCGTCACTCTTCTACATGTTTGAGACACACCAATGAACAAAATACACCTGCCTTTCAAGAATTTACATTCCCATTTTTACACGTTGAATATTTTTTTAAATTTAAATGTTCCTGTCTCCATCATTCTATTTCAGAACTCATCATCAATAACCTTAACAGTTCCAAAATCCTTCTTATGAATCTGTTTCCTTCCCTTCCCCTCCCAAATTGCTGCCAGAGTGATCTTTGCCAAATGAAGATGATTCTTCTGCCTAAAATCACGTAATTGCTATCCATTGTCTATACTCCTTAGCAGAGCCAGCAGAATTGCTTCCCTTACCAGTCTCATCTGCTAGTTGCTATCTCTGTAATTATGTACTTTACTCTTCCTGGAATGTCCTCTACCCATAATCTGCTGGCAACCTCCTATTTCTCTTTAAGACTCAACTCAATACCCTCTGAGATTCCCCTGACTCTACAGAAAACACAATTCTTCCTTACCTTATTGCCCCACCTCCTTATAATCTTTTTCTTACAATACTTAGCACAGTGTACCATAAACCTCTGTCCACATATGCTTCCTTACTAGGCTCTAAGTTTCTTAAGGCTAAGAATGGATTCCCTAGATATCCCATGATCCTACCCCAAAATGAGTACTTGATATTTTTTCCACTTGATAAAAAGTATTTTACCACTTGATAAAATATTTGTTGAGTGAAGGAATTGAGTGTAGCCTTTTCAAGTGGTAGGATAGAAGCCCGACTAGAAGAGAATGAAGAATGAAAGATGAGAATATAGAGAAGAGCAGGACAACCATGCTTTGAAAATAACATTACAAAATCTGTGCCTGGAGAAACTCATGCTATCCTTGGAGTAAAAGCTGAAGTGGAGGAAGAAGAACCTGGAGTGAGGATAGAGGCAGGAGGCTGTTGCAATAATTTGTATGTGAGTCAGATCTAAGGTGGTAGTGGGGAAGGAAACTAGGCAGAGAGGAACTTTCAGAATGAAAAGAGTATAATAACTTACTGGTTATTGGAAAAGAGAGAAAGTAAAGGTCTGGGCTTTTGGCTTGGGGGAGTGCATAGGTGACAGCAGCACTAAGCAATGTGAAAAATGTAGAAGGGTGACTGAGTTTAGGAAAAAAAGTAGTGAAAATAATATTAAACATGAGTTTTGAACTTCTTGTGGATTATGTTTAAGAGAGAAATATACCCACCATGTGGCATTAAAATGCATAGAGAGAATTTTTTTTTCCAAATCGGGCCAACCTAAGTTTGATTTTCAAAACATTTTACCAGCTCTAAGACCTGGGTAAAGCCAGGTAACCTTTCTTTCGTTCTGTTTTGTCACTTGTTGGTGGATTTAAGTACAAAGGAGAATTCAGAGGTGCTGGGACGTTGACATTGCCCTTTCCAGAATACTGGAAAGATCCTGTAAGGGACACAAATTTGAGAATCACTAGCAGTAGGTATTATTAAAGCTAACTCATGGAGATATGCTCTGATGCCTTTCAAATTATAGGGAATTCTGTGGACAGGACATTTCCTGGATATCCAAGGGAAGGACAACAGGAAAAATCAGTGAACACACTTTTCACTTTGCTGAATCTTGAGATAAACCCAATAAAAACCAACAGAAATATTAGAACCAAATGTTAAAGAAAACCTATCTGTTTATGGGTTTGAATTGAAAACGTATCTCCTGTTCGAAGTCTTTACAATATAATACCAATTTAATATAGGGGTACATAAATACCTATACACATGCATCTATGCATATGTGTATATTATAGACATATGTGTGTGTGTGTGTGTAGGTGTGCGTGTGTGTGTAAGCATACATTTCCAAACTAGTTTATTACTTCATTTAGCTGTAGTCTACAAACGATTTGTGAAGTGATATGTTTTGCTTTCTTTTCTGCCTACTTGTAAGCCTGTTCTTTTTGTTGCCCTCACTAATGACTCTTAGAACCTGCAGAGGGCAGCAGAGAACGCTGTTTGGAATTGAAGTCCAGAAAAGACCTCGGAGGTAACAATTTCAAAAAAGTGCAGTTCACCGTCTTGAGTTTCAACTGTCCCTTTTTCCATGCGTGACCTTGATCTCACGCCTTCCACCTTCCCTCAGGTTCGAAGGAATATCATAAAAATAATCTTTTCTACCCCAATTACGAACATTGGTATGAAATTGTTCACGCTTCTTTTCTTCAGAAATTTCACGCCAAAGTCTTTCTTTCATTCTGCACGAAGCTCTATAAATTGTTACAAGAGGCATTTTGTAATAGAATTTATGTTTTTTTTACAGTGTTACCATAAGCAAACTAGTTGTATCTAACATGCTCAAAGCTATCAAATACAGATAAGGAAGTGCTGTTTATTTAGAAAGAGGAAATTGGAAAAATCCCTCATTTTGTATTAAGAAAGAAATGCATTTGTGATTCTTCCTTGCTATTTCTACCATATCAGAGAGAAGAAATAGTATAGGTTTAAAAAAAACAACCCCCCCCCCCCCCCACACACACACAGAATGGACAGAGGAAAGGTTTAAGTTGTGACAAAGACTTCAGCTAAAGTCTGGCAAAGCCAGGCAGGTGGTCTTGGCAAATCATTTAACTACTTAGAACTTATTTTCCTAATATGTTAAAAAAGGGATGGAGAAGATGATATCTAAAGTTAATTCTTACTTCAAAATCTCATTGTTTCTTTCTTAAAAATTCCAACCCATTGGTGCTGAGATTTTGACGTGACTCTTGGGGGAAAAAACAAATGTTAACTGTACTACCTTCAGCAGTCAAAGCACATTGGGTAAATGAGCTGAGGGATTTTACAGTTAACCTCCAGGAAATAAGCAAATCAGAGGGAAACAGCTGGTGAGATTTTTTTACCCCAAGGTAAAATTCAAATAGACCCGAGCCAGGTTAGGGTGGATGGGTATTAATATATATTATTTCTTTAAACAGTTGCCTTAATGCATTTACTTAATTCGTTTTATTTAAACTCAAAATTTTAATAAAGTTATATTTTGATCATTTACAAATAAGGGAAGAAAATGTATCTTCATTTGAAGCATTGTCTTACAGTTCTGGCATCAGGACTGTGGCACATTAGATTCCCAAATAGGGCTTAAATCCCCAAATCTGAAGGGCATCCTTTGAAAAGAAAGGTGACTTTTTAAAAATTAATGACTAAAAGTGTCAGTGTGTGTTACATATCGCTTTGAATGTATTAGTACAAATAACATAGCCAAAAGGAGTTCAGGATTTTTATGTAAAGATCATCAGAGTATAAGAGGCAGCTACCGATTCCTCTTCTCCTGGATAAACAGGCTCTGAATGGGACAGGATCCATCTATGAGGAGTTTTCATCCTGGAATATGAGACAAGATAAGAACAGGGCCGGAAGAAAATATTTATCCAGAAATATGTAGATTTCAATTTCAAGGTCTAGCGAGAAAGGTCAATAGTTTGGAGAATGATAGGCAGGAAGGATTTTGGAGTTAAGTATGTCTAGAGGCCAAAGCCTTTTGCAGGGTGCCCACTTGTGTGTTCAGTGAAATTTTTGGAACACTTGTCAGTTTAATAATTTTATATTCTCAGTTGTAAATACAGAACAGTATAACATGAAATGGGGTGGTTGTAATTCCTTGATATATTGGGATAGTTATTTTTTTCTCCCAAAGCAGAATACTTTTAAAATCTGTCTAGAAAACTTCTAGAATAGTCTAGATAAGCACAGTCTAATAGATGTGAGACACAAATGCAAGTCACAAATGAAATTCTATATCTAAAATATTCTAGTAGTCACATTTTAAGGAGTAGAAAGAAATAGGTGAAATTAATTCTAATATATATTTTAAGTGTGATATAGCCACGATTTTATGATTTAAACAAAAAATCAATATAAAATCATTAATGAGATATTTTTAATGCTTTTGCATCCTAAATATTCAAAATCTTATGTTTATTTTACATTGCAACATAACTTGATACAGACCAATCAAATTTCAAGTGCCTTTTTGTCATATGAAGCTATTAAACATCAGGCTGGATGGCACAGCTCTAGGTAAACAAGATACAGAATGGATCTGCCATAGAAAGTGAGAAATCATCTCAGATATTTGATTGTTTTGTTTCCTCCTTGCTAGCCGGTTGGATCGCAGATTGTTATTTATAAAAGCAAAATGGGAAAAGTAGCTGAATTGTTGAAAATGAAAGCAGTCATTGGGTCAAGTAAGAAAGGGCGCATATACATCTTTATAATTCTCTTTTATTTTATCTATAAAATGTGGTTCTGAGTAGAGTATTTCTTTTGAACCTAAACACTCTAAAGTACTGGTGGTAAGACATTAGTAAAAATGAGTCTTTTATGAGGGATTTTTAGAGAAAGCATTGTAGAAAAAATAAATCAGAATTTTTTGGTAAGTTACTGTTTTTTAAATTAACGTTTTGAGATGACATCATAAGAGGTCCTTACTTTTTCACCTATCAATTATTTGTCAAGAGACGAAATTATAAAGCACAAGCAGTGTCTATTGTCTTTTGACAAAGCTCAGGCTCTTTAAAAAGATCGAGTTCATCATTCAGTTACCACCCACATTACAATTCTTCTTTTCATTTCTATTTCTCTTGACAGTTGTACTTTCTCTGTCAACCGAACTTACTCTTTTTTGCATATGACACAGTTATTGACAGAGTGTTAACTAAAAGGTAATTCTGCAAAAAATGACTATGAGATATTTTGCACACATGTGTACATGTGAGTGGTTTTACTTGACTAGTACTCAGCCAAATGTTCTTGAACTATAGAAATCCTTCAGAGTTCAGTAGGAGCCAATATTCCTACCATACTGACCACGTGTTCTTTGCTGTGAAACTACCAAAAAGTTTGCGCTGATTTATGAACTTTTTTTTTCGCATGGAAAGGCACTGGGAATCGAACCTGGGTCTCTAGCGTGGCAGGAGAGAACTCTGCCTGCTAAGCCACCGTGGCCCACCCCCTGATGCATGAACTTTTGAGATCCAAAATTCATTGTAATACAGTTCATTGCATTTCTTGACATATAAAAATCTTCTTAAAAGTTATTTAAAAAATAGTGTTACTACTATAGTGAGTTATAAACCTGTCTTTTAGATGTATATTTCTTTCAATACTGTAACTACATTGTAACAGATAAATGTAATAGGCCTGAGATGGGTGGGGCAGGGGGTGACTGGAATGTAAGGACGAAAACCCCTACTACTCCCCAAACTTAGAACGAAACCCACCACCAGTGTGACAATCAGGGTACAGTAATACAATAACCGGGTGCTCCTATTTATCCAACTTTTAGTCTTATTATCATCTCCATTTACCTCCTAAGGAAACTGGAGCATATGAAGTCTGGGTAACTGGTCAAAGTCAAACAAAGAGTGAGTGGAAGACCCAGTATTCGTACCCAAGTAACTAGATGCCAGAGCTTTCCTTCCAACTGGCATGTTCTGATGCCTCTCAAATTATAAGGGAGAAGCTGACAAGTGGAGAACATCTGGTGGATAGTTTGATAGCAAGTGGTTTGGACATGTAGTGAAGTTCTCATCAGACAAGCAGTCAGGGAGAGTGAGGGAGATGTGGCAAGTGGCTTGGGCCCTGTTCTAGTTTGCTAGCTGCCAGAATGCAACACGCCAGAGACAGATTGGCTTTTAATAAAAGGGGATTTATTTCATTAGTTCTGCAGAGGAAAGGCAGCTAACATTCATCTGAGGTTCTTTCTTACGTGGAAAGGCACAGGGTGATCTCTGCTGGCCTTCTCTCCAGGCCTCTGGGTTCCATTAACTTTCCCCGAGGTGATTTATTTCTGCATCTCCAAAGGCCTGGGCTGAGCTGCGAGTGCTGAGATGAGGTATGCTGAGCTGCTTGGGCTGTGCTATGTTGAGTCTCTCATTTAAATCAAACATCATTCACTGCAGCAGGCACGCCTCCTAGCCGACTGCAGATGTAATCAACAACAGATGAGGTTCACATGCCATTGGCTCATGTCCACAGCAATAGAACTAAGCAACTAGCCAAGACACAGGAATCTAATTACCACAGGCCCTAAATATTATGACTAACCCTGAACAACAGGATTTGGAGCCCTGAAACACAGACAAGGGGCCAAAATTGCACTAGTGAAGGGGAACATGGCTATAACTGAATGTGATGCTCAAGGCAGCAATTGTAAGGGACAGAACAAAAGAACCCATACAGTATTCAGTAGTGAGATGCCTTAATGTTCATTGACCCTGCAAAGTATGAGAGGCTCGTATTCTCCTGCCTAAAAACCAGTTGGGGGTGCAAGGGTGGTTCAGTGGTAGAATGCTCACCTTCCATGAGGGAGACCTAGGTTCGATTCCTGGACCATGCACTGCCCCCCCCCCCCAACAAAAAAGAACAAACCAGTTGGGTCCTTGAGTTTTCAGGTTATGGGATTGATTACTCCAAATAGTGAGTCTGATAAGATGCAGAAGTAGGGAAATAATATCATTTATTGTAATCCCCCTTTAAGGCCGCTACTAAGAGTGCCAGCCCCTTGATGTGCTGGGGCGCCTCCAAAAAAGGAGTCAGCGTCACTCTCCCACCAGGCACTAAACTTGCATTCTAATCATATTTGTGGGGGCTTCTGACCTAGGGAACACTTTTTGGTTTTTCTTACTAAGGCTTCTAACAATATCTATCACAAATACAGGAGAAACCTCGCTGATTATCCTCTGTAAATTAGCTCTGTGTTTGCATAGTATCAGCATACAACATCATTGCCATTCTCTATCTGTTCTAATTTTGATGACTCCTTGTCTTCTTGTCAAATAGATGACGAAAGGCCGCATTTCAAAGACTGCCGTATAGATATTTTAGACCCAGCATGGAGCACAGAACTTAGTCACACAGTGGGAGTTTAGACCTATCAGGTGTCGTTCTCCCAAATGCAGGAGAATCAGTTGGAGGAAGGGGTATGATGTTTGTACAATTTGAAAAGCACTGTGTGTTGTGCTCAGCAATTTGCTCTTTGTGCTAACTATAGATTTGCTTATTGAAAGAGCCTTCCTTTTCCACACACATGCACATCCATGGCTAATACCAAGTTCTAGCTCTAAACAAAGCTTAATTGAAGACTTGCAAGTTAATGATGGCATCAGAGGGGAAGAGCTACATAAAAATGTGTAGATGGGGAGATGGTGATGCAGTGGCAGAGTTCTCGGCTGCCATGCCAGAGACCCAGGTTCGATTCCCAGTGCCTGCCCCATGCACACACAAAAAAATGTGTGGACGGTATCAGAGGGGAAGGGCTGCACAAAATGTGAAAAACTTAAGATTGAATTTATTATCATTCTCCAGCTTCGAATTTCATTGGCTGTACTTAGTCACAATCAGGAAGTCCAGTCTTGGCTAAGCCAGACTGCTGAACTCAGAGTCTCTTCTGTCTTCATGTTTGTCGAACTTTAGTACCCACAAATCTTTCTTGGCCCCCTGAAGGACCTCCCAATTTCTTTGCATGAATAATCTCTGGTAAAAGTGACAATTTATTATTAATTTAAGGGAAGGATTTAAAAATTTTTAGATATCGTTGTTAAGCATCAGATAAAATATTATTGGTACATGTGACCATTCCTTAGCATTGAAGGGTGCATGTGGACTTCCTTCTAAATGATGTCATTAAAAATGTACTTGATTAACAAAACAAAATCACGTATGTTGGTTTGTTTATAGATATCATTTCAATATACTCAATTTGACTACTGCAGTAAAATGCTATTTTTTGAAATATGATAATTTTGCTAGCTGTTTTTTTTTTCCATTTAGATTCACCTGGAAGGTCCCATAAATTCCTCCCATTCCCACTACTGGCTTCAGAGTGTGTGTGTGAGAGTGTGTATATATAAGAAGGTATATTTTTTAGAGAATTTGAAAGATACAATTAGCCAGATTTAAAATCATAATTATAGGTACCTTAAGAAATCTGAATCACATTTATATCTAAAATATGAAGTTTAAAGTTTAGAAAACATAAGGAGACTCCCAAAATGAGTTTTCCTTTACTTTCTAATTATTCCTTAAATAGAACTAAAATTAATAACATCTGTATTTGTTTACTTCTCTCTGTGACTCCATAAGAATACACATATATGTTGCTTTTTTGATAGAGTTTTAAGAGGAGAGTTGGAAAGAATCTTGATCCCTGGCTTTCAAAAATAAGAGAACAGGACGGGCCACAGTGGCTTAGCTTGCAGAGCTCCCACCTGCCATGCTGAAGACCTGGGTTCGGTTCCTGGTGCCCGCCCATGCCAAAAAAAAAAAAAAAAAAAGAAAGAAAGAAAATATCAGGAAGTCCATGCACTCAAAGCACTATTCAGCTTAGCATTAGGGTCAGCTGTCTTTGATGAATCCTAGAAAGGCCTCATCGAGATAAATGCAAAATTTCCACTGGTCAGCATCCACTCTGATACTGAGTCAGATTTTAAAATTTAACTTAAATTTGTTGTTCTATTGCCCTTTTTGTTTTAAAAGCATTGCAATTTAGGTAAAAATGACATTGCATCATAAAGCTACATTAATGTAGAAAGCAAGGAACAACAAAGCTCATTACTTTCCCTGTACTGTCCTTTAAAAATATGAGCTCTCAATAGACAATTTGCTAGTAGATGTGCACTTTAATTAGGATTTTCCACACATGAAACATTTTGTTGTACTTAGTTCTTCCTTTTGGCCAAAATCAAAAATCAAAATTATAATGGCTAGCATTTTAAAACTAAGCAGTACATTAAATTGTCTCAGAAGTTAAAGTCCTCATTGAATTCCCTCAAATTTTAAAGCCATGTGAACTGGCCAATTTAATCTTTTCTTTCCTTGCTTTTTTTTTTTTTTGCAGATATTTGCCATAAGCAGTAACAACTTTATGTGAAATAATAAAGCTCATTGCCCCCCTGGTTCTCACTTCATAATTTAGGAATTACACATTATCTGCATGGGATTGTATATTTTTAGCTACATTTCAATGACTGAATTTGAATTAATTTTCAAATTATCATCTACTGTGTTTTTTTTTAACTTTTTTTATTAATTAAAAAAATTAACAAAAAAACATTAAGTTATCATTCCATTCTACATATACAATCAGTAATTCTTAATATTATCACATAGTTGCATATTCATCATTTCTTAGAACATTTGCATCGATTTAGAAAAAGAAATAAAGAGACAACAGAAAAAGAAATAAAACTATAATAGAGAAAAAAAAGATTATACATACCATACCCCTTACCCCTCGCTTTCATTTACCACTAGCATTTCAAATGGAATTTATTTTAACATTTGTTCCCCCTATTATTTATTTTTATTCCATATGTTCTACTCTTCTGTTGATATAGTAGCTAAAAGGAGCATCAGACACAAGGTTTTCACATTCACAGAGTCTCATTGTAAAAGCTATATCATTGTTCAATCATCATCAAGAAACATGGCTACTGGAACACAGCTCTACATTTTTAGGCAGTTCCCTCCAGTCTCTCTGCTACATCTTGAACAACAAGGTGATATCTACTTAATGCATAAGAATAACCTCCAGGATAACCTCTCGACTCTGTTTGGAATCTCTCAGCCATTGACATTTAGTCTCATTTCACTCGACCCTTTGGTCGAGAAGGTTCTCTCAATCCCTTGATGTTGATTCTCAGCTCATTCTAGGGTTTTTCTCAGTCCCTTGATGCTGAGTCTCAGCTCATTCCAGGATCTCTGTCCCACGTTGCCAGGAAGGTCCACACCCCTGGGAGTCATGTCCCACGCAGAGAGGGGGAGGGTGGTGAGACTGCTCATCATGTTGGCTGGA
>PVIY010032382.1:0-15640 GCA_004026745.1 Myrmecophaga tridactyla
TTTATTTCTTTCTCTAAATCGATGCAAATGTTCTAAAAAATGATGAATATGCAACTATATGATAATATTAAGAATTACTGATTGTATATGTAGAATGGAATGATATATTAATGTTCTTTTGTTAAGTTTTTTAATTAATAAAAAGTTTTAAAAAAAAAAAGATAGTGGTATGGTAAAACGACATTGCAAATACAATTAAGGTCACTGAATTATTTATTTGAATATGATTAAAAGGGGGAAATTTTAGGTTGTGTACATGATATATAGAATAAAAGTTAAACAAAAAACCATTGGATTCTACAATGCAGTGAATCCTAATGTAAACTAATGACTATAGTTAGGATAATCATAATAATATTGTTTCATCAAATGTATCAAAGATATCACATCAATGCAAACTGTTAATAATAGGGGAAACTGTGTGATTTTTTTCTAAAAATCTCCAACTTCTCTGATAAAAAAATATTTTACAAAGATTAAGATCATTGGGGTATTTAATCCAATCTACTAGAGTCCCTTAAGCAGAGTGGAATTTGCAAATAAACATTTTATCTCTATGATAGCAAAACTTGTTGCAGGTGCTGCTGATGTGAATGCATTTCACTCCCTATCATAGGCCTACCTTCCCTGTTTCCCCTCCTCATTCCAGGCTGATTTTCTCCCTCATTTAACTATTATGGAACTCAGCCATGTATCAGCACCTCATTTATCAGGCAGGCATCACAAGAAAGCCAATGTCTGTGCTTAGCATTAGACATATTTCTAATAGTTTCCATAGCTAGAGAGGCATTTGAGTGTCATCATTGCCAGAACTCTTAATCATGGAGACATAGTCCACTAGTTTTTAAAGAATTTAATAAGAAAATGTATAGAAAGTAACTAATAGACTGAATCCATTATATTAAAAATGTATATGCATACACATACCCACATATAAATATACTTGTAGCTGAACATGTGTTGATAATCAATACCTGCCTCCTTGAGGGCTGGCTAACAAGTGGGTATAAATAATCATATTTCATACTCTGATACTGTCTTTAGATGAGTATAATTTAATAATTATTGCCCTCTAATTGGGCAGTTAGGAAAGTGGACACTTCCCATCATATAATAATATCCCTCAGAGTCACTCCTTGTTCTGGGAGAGATAAAGGGACCAGAGCCCAGAGGCTATGGTGGTTATGATAGATGTGACCAGGCTGCTGGGACCTGCCTGAGGCCTGATCCTGGCTCTTCATGGGCCCTAGCTAGTTGGAAGGAAGAAAACCTGCTTGCATCTCCAGCCTTCTCTTTGCTCCTATCACCCAGTCCAACCATTAAGATAACATTTTATGGGGCAGTAATTCTTTGTTCTCCTGTTGACCTCCTCCTCTTGACCACACACCCTTGGAAAGAAGGGACTATGTTCTGATTCCTTGTATTTTCAGGGTCTAGCACTTTGATTCCATCGTGAAGGGGCTGGTGGAATGGGTGGCTTGGAGGAGGTATCACTGGGCATCTTTATGGTCACCTTGCTGAAGATATGATCATTTATTCATGAATTCAGTATTCAGAGTATATTTATTGAAAGCCCACTTTGGCTGGGTGCAATGCTAGAATTCTAGGGAAACAATATCCATAACACAGGGTTACTGATCTAAATGAACTTGTGGATCCACAGCATTAAATAAGTTGCGAGGCAGTATGAAATTGCTCCTATGGAGAGGAAAAGACTGCTGTGACCAAACAGGTAAAGAGAGTGAATGGTGATGATCTTCCACTACAAAAAGAGCGTGAGAAGACTCCCACATATGCCTTAAGGGTCTCCCCTCAAATTTACTGGTAGAAATAGAAATGACAGTTGATTATCTCATGCAGAGTGGCAAACAGTGTGACAGTGATTTCAACAGTGTCTTTGAAAGTCTACTTTCTGCAACTTGACACATTGCCTAAGCCTTTGGATTAGAGCAACTCCTGGGGAAAGGGGAAAAACCTCAGAGTTTTCTTGCTGGGTGATATTTCCATCACATGATATTTCTATCACCTCCTTGCTCCAGTAAGCACTGAGAGCCAAAGACAGTTCTCTTGCTAGCCTATTGCCTGCCCTACTCAGGGTTTTTCCTGGGCTGAAACCTGTCACCCTCTGATGAAAATGACATTTCTCTGAGACCTAGGGTTTCTTTCTGAAAGTGTACAAATAGCTACCTAATGAATCATGGAAACAAGGTATAGCTAACCATTTTGGTTCTGGCAGGAAATGCAGCAGGATTTATATTTCCACCTTACTCCTTGCTCCTTTTCCCCACTCCTTTGGTCTAACTCTCCTTCTCTATCCAAAATCAGCAGCTTTCAGTTGGTGGTGATAGAATCAGAATTCATGAAGAGCACATGGTCTTTACAGTACTCCAGAAAAGGTGGCAAATAAAAGGGGGAGGAGAATCAGGTCCGAAGCTAAAAGAAGCTTCAAATGATAGTGATATAGGGGAAAGTACCTATAATGGGAAAATAAATCATACTGAACCTTCTCAGAGGATTCACTGATATGGTTCTTTGTGCTGTGACCGAGTCTGACAATTCACAGGCATGCTTTACAGCAAACTGAGTGCTCTCAGAGGAAAATCCAGGGCAATCTGTCTTTTTTTTTCCCATGAAAGAAGGGTGCTGAACCAGGAGCTTAGGAAGCTGAGGAGCCAAGGAGGACAGGCCTCCTGCCCAGAAAAACAGCAGTAAGCTTCGTCCGAAAGCCCTTTTCTTAAAAGCATCTACTAACATCGGCATGTTTCTAATGGGAAGAAAACTGTTTACCTGACTCTGCTTAAGGAACTGTGGGCTTAGGAACTGGAGGTACTTCCTGGCTTACTTCACAGACTGGGATGTTTTGTTACCAAATAAAGCTAGCCAAATGGAAGCATATGCCTTGGTTCCTAGACTTCTTCACTGCCATACAGCCAAGTTTCCTGAACTCAGAGAAACTTGCCCTAGTCAATAAAAAGTGTCACCTAACAAAGAATTTTTACTAAATGAAGTAGAAAACATATTAAATACTACAGAACTGTTGAGGGGCAAATATTTCTGGAAATGAGTTACAGAGAGGTGGGTCGCAAGCAATGGATCAGCAAAAGTAAGTTGGGAAGAAACGGCTTAGGAGATAGTGATACTTTTTGCTTTGTCTCACATGTAGCTCACAGAAGAATGTCCCTATGCCTCATCTATTCTTGTTTTAGTTCCTGTTTTAGGTTTCTTTGCTGCTCAAGCAAATACCATGAAGTCAGTTGGCTTAAACAATGGGAATTTATTAGCTTATGGTTTTGAAGCTAAAAGGCAGTTCAAATCAAGGCATCATGAAGGCGATCCTTTCTCCCTGAAGTGTGCAGCATTCTGGGGCTAGCTGCTAGCAATCTATGGCTCCTCTGTCATATGGCAAGGCACATGGCTTCTCTGTTCTCTTCTGAATTTCATTTATTTCTGGCCTCTTGCTTCCTGTGGCTTACTCTCTGTCTGTCTGAATTTCATTCCCCTTACCAAGGACTCCAGCAATAGATTAAAACCCAATGATTAAAGTGAGCCATACTTTAACTGAAATCACTTCATTAAAAGGTCCTACTTTCAAAGGGTTCACACTCACAGAAATGGATTAGATTTAAGAACATGTTTTTCTGTTGTACATACAGCTTCAAACTACCACAGTTCCCTGGGACGGCTGTTAAAAGTCACCACAAACTGGGTGGCTTAAAACAACAGAAATGTATTATCTCCCAGTTCTGGAGGCTAGATCTCTGATAGCAAAGTGTCAGACTCCCTCTGAAGGCTCTAGGAAGCTTCACCCTTGCCTCTACCTGGTTTCTGGTGGCAGCTGGCAGCCCTTGATGTTCCTTGGCTTTTAGAGGCATCACTCCAATCTCTGCTTTTGCTGGCCCTTGATCTTCTTCCCTGTGTGTCTGAGTCTCTGTGTCCAAATTTCCATCTTCTTATAAGGATACCAGTCATTGGATTGGGTCTCCATCTAATCCATATGACCTCATCTTAACCTAATTATATCCTGCAAGACCTTATTTCCAGAAAGGGTCACATTCATAGGTACCGAGGATAAGGACATGACTGTATCATTTTTGGGATACAATTCAACCCACTATAGTTGTTTTTGTTTGTTAAAGCTGCCAGAATACAATATACCAGAAACAGACTGGCTTTTAAAGAGGAGAATTCATTAAGTTGCAAGTTTATAGTTCTAAGGCCATGAAAATGTCCAATCTAAGGCATCCAGGAAAAGATACCTTGATTCAAGAAAGACGATGGGTCCAGAACACCTCTGTCAGCTGGAAAGGCACATGGCAACATGTAGAAGGCTTCTCTTCTCATTTCATAAGGCTTCCCCAGGGACATTTTCCTTCTGTATCTCCAAAGAACTCTGGCTATGTGGGCTCTGCTGGCGCCTTCTAAAATAGTTCCCTTTTGTCATGGTCAGGTTTATGTGTCAACCTGGCCAGTGGTGGTTCCCGGTCATCTGGTTGGGCAAGCATTGGCCTGTCTGTTGTTATGAGGACATTTCATTAACTTGAATCATTATTACATCAACTACATCCACAGATTGCATTGGTAATCAGCTAAGGGGAGTGTCTTCTGCAATGAGTGATGCTTAATCTAATCAGCCTAAGAAGGCTTTTAAGGAAGATTCAGAAGAGATAGTCATTCTTCCTGCTTCAGCCAGGATGAACTCTCCTGTGGATTTCATCCAGACCCTTCATTGGAGTTGCCAGCTTCCTAGCCTGCCCTATGAATTTGGACTCTTCCATCCCTGCGGTTGTCCAGCCAGCCTCTCCTGAGAGTTCATGGTGGACTTCATCAGCATTACCAGCTTGCAACCTGCCTACAGACCTTGGACTCTACATTCCCATGGTTACATGAGACACTTTTATAAATTCTATACCTATGGATACCTCTTGCTGATTCTGTTTCTCTAGAGAACCCTAGCTAATACACCTCTTACAGGGCTCCAGTAAGCCACAATGGGAGGAGACACATCTCCATGGAAGTAATCAAAGAGATCCCACCCAGCAATATTGAATGAGGATTAAAGAACATGGCTTTTCTGGGGTACACAACAGAGTCAAACTGGTACAACAGTCCGTACACAAACTATTTCCTGAAGAACAAGGCCAGCAACACCAAAAATTGTTATTATTACACATTCGTGGTCACCTTTCTCCTTTTCTTGACTTACTCTCACACTCTCATCCTTGCTGACTATAAATCATGTCACCCACAATGTTCAGCATTGCTCTAAATGATTTGTATAGTTTCCTTCAACCAGAAACTCTAGGCCTCTCAACATCTCCATGCCACCTGTTCCACTTGTCACTTGACAGGAAGACTTTGTGTCTTTCAAGGTATGCTCACATGCACACTTCGGTGGTGAGCAGGTGGTTTGAGAGCTTCAGTGTAAATAAATTGGTGTATATAAATTCACAATTTTTGAAATGCTAGGTTAAGTATTATCCCAGAAATTCCAAAGCGCCCTTAATAAGTGCTGTACATTTTTAGGAAACATTGGTCAGCTGGGCTCTATTCATGTTCAATTAAGAGTGCAGTTTAAATCAGTTGAGGGCATTAACAGGTCATTGTTTGTGCTTGTTAAATTTTCACTTTTTTTTTATAGCTGCATTATCTCTCTGCTATGGATTGAACTATGTCCCCACATCCCTTCTCCCCAGAATATGTCCTTACCCTCAGCACCTGTGAATGTGACCTTATTTAGAAATAGGGCCATTACAGATGGATTTAGCTAAATTAAAATGAGGCCTATACTGGGTTAGGGTGGGTTCCTAACCCAATATGGCTGATGTCCTTGTAAGAAGGGAGGAGGAGACACAGATGGGAGGAGAATGCCCTCTGATGACTGAGGCAGAGAACACCATGGATTTCTGGCAAGCCACTGCCAAAACCTAGGAGAGTGGTAAGGAACAGATTCCTCCCTTCAGGCTTCAGAGGAAGTATGCCCTTGCCTCCAAACCTGTGAGACAGTATCTTTCTGTTGTTTAAAGCCATGCATTTTGTGACTTCTTTTATGGTAGCCCAAGGAAACTAAGGTAATATTCAATTCACAAAAATGTATCAACTGCGAAAACTGGTGCATTAGAATATAAAAGTCACAATAAAAATTAAATAAGTAAGAAAGATTGTGGGATGATGGCAGAATAAGAAGCTCCAGGAGTTAGTCCCTCCATCCAAAAACTGTTGAACTGGCAGAAACTGTTGGAATCAACTACATTGAAATTCAGAGTCCCATGAAATACTGTGCAGGAAGGAACAGAAGGAAGAAGCTGGTAAATTGCAAGAAATACCAGTGAGCTTCATCCTCCCTGCAGTGGCTACCATTCCCCTTCCCCAGCTTCATGATAGGCAGCAGTGGGAACTGGAGCTCAGACTCCTGACACAGCCTGCTGGGGCCAGGAAGGGTCCTAAAGACCTAGTCTTCCAAACCCCAGGAGTGTGTGGTTTGATCACAGATCTCCACTTCTGTTCAGCTACTTCAGATCATTGGGGACCAGCTATGAGGGTGGATGTTTTTCCAAATCCCCTTGGGCAAAGGTGGCAGAGGAATCTTAGACAGTAAATTTCCTCAAAACTATGGAAAACAGTTAAAAGGCTGCACTAATTACACACATGCTGAATCAGGAAGCTCAGCTTTAGAAGCCATAGCAGAAGCTTCTGGTACCCTAGCTGGCTCCTCTCCTACTGTCTCCATATACAGGGTGGTGCCAGCTTGGATTCCCTTTGTGTTAGTCTCTGACACTGTTCCAGAGGGCGCAGAGTGTTTGCTGTGTATGTACTAGAGTACATGTATGTCAGTGTCAATCTAGTAGGCAAAAGTCTAAGAGACTGAGCCAGGGAATGTGTCTCACTCATTCCCCCAAAGTTTGTCCTGATGCCAGAGTAACAGCTTGCAGGCAGCTGGGACAGTGTGAGAAAAAATTAAGTTGAAGTTACCTGGGGCAAAGGACTACTGCATTAAGTCACTCAAAAGAGATCCCAGGAGAGGGAGAAGTCTATTTCAAAGAGAGTAGAGGAGACATTCAATCAAACTCTTGTAAATTGTAAAAGGGGAATTATTAAGGGCTTTAGCAAGCACAAATCCAGAAATAGAAGCAGGCTCCACAGCTCCTCCTCCATGCAGGATTAGATAAAACATTAGCCTTGGGATGATCTTCCGGATAGAAGAGCTAAACTCTGAGGGATACCACCAGCAAAAACAGAGGCAATTTGCAATGATAGTGAAATGTGATTTTTGCTTTGGTTTGTTTCTTTTTATTACCTCCTGGCATTCAAGGAAACCTCTGTTATATCATTAGCTGACACAAACTTAAGAAACAGATAGCTCAGGGACTAAATACCAGAGTTAACACTTTAAAATATCAAAATGCACAGTGTGCAACAAAAGATTACAAGACAAAGAAACAGGAAATGATGGCCCATCTAAAGGAACAGATGAAAATCCAGAAACCATCAATGAAGAGGACCAGACTTTAGATTTACTGAACAGAGATTAAAACTGATCTTCAGTATGCTCAAGGAGATAAAATAAGATGCAGAAAAAGAACTAAAGAATATGAGAAAAATAACGAATGAACAATTTGGGAAACTATCCAGAGAAATACTGGAGTTGAAGAACACAATAATGGAAATGAAAAGTTCCTTAAGTAATTTCAACAGCACATTGGAGGGAGCAGAAGGAAAAATCAGTAATCTCAAAGAAAAGACAACTGAAATGATTCAGGCCAAGGAGCAGAAAGGAAAAAGAATAAAAAAGAATGAATAGAGACCTAGAAACCTGTGGTACCTTATCATATCAATTGTCTTATGGGAATCCCATAAGTTGAAGAAAGAGAGATTGGGGCAGGATTTGAATTTCTATATTCAAAGAAATAGGGCCTAAAAATTCCCAGATTTAAGGAAAGACTTGAATATGCACATTCAGGAAACCTGGTGAACCCATATAGGATAAACTCAAAGAGAACTCAACCCAGACATATAGTAATGAAATCATCCAATGTCAAAAGCATTGAGAGAGTCTGAAAGCTGTATGAGAAAAGCAAAGAGCATGTACAAGGAAATCCCAGTAAGACAAAGTTCTGATTTCCCCTCAGAAACCATGGAGGAATGAAGGCAGTAGTATGAAATATTTAAAATGCTGAAAGAAAACAATTTTATATTCTGCAAGACTTTCTTTACAAAATGAGGGAGAGATTAAGACATTCCCAGATAAATAAAAGCTGAGGGAATTCATTACCACTATACCTGCCCAGCAAGCAATATTAAAGGGAATTCTTTACACTGAAAGGAAAGGACACTGGACAGTAGATCAAGGCAGTATAAAGAAATAAAGCCCTCTGATTAAGATAATCACATGAGGTAATTATAAATCTCAGTACTACTGTATTGTAATTTTTGTTACATAACTCCACTTCTTACTTCTTGCAGCTGTTAAAATGTAAATGCATGAAAATTAAGGATAGTTTGATGGTTTTGGACATACATTGTAAAAAGATATAAGATGTAACAAGTACAAAGAAGTGAGGGGACAGAGGAGTAAAAGAACAGAGTATGTGTATATTATTTAAGAAATCATACAACTCAACAATAAGATAAACAGCTAATTACAAAATGGGGAAAAGTCTTGAATAGATATTTCTCCAAAAAAGATATACAAATGGCAAAAGAGCACATTAAAAGACATTTAGCATCATTAGCTATTAGAGACATGCAAATCAAAACCACAGTGAGATACCATTTCACACTCACTAGGTTAAATATTTTCTAAAAAATGGAAAATTGCAAGTGTTGGAGAAGATATGGAGAAATAGAAACATTTATTCATTGTGGGTAGAATTTTAAAATATGCAGCTACTGTGGCAGACAGTTTGGTGGTTTCTCAAAAAGTTAAGTATAGAATTACCATATGGCCCCGAAATCCCACTGTATGTATAAAACCAAAAGAATTGAAAGCAAGGATTCAAACAAATATTTATATCCTGATGTTCATAAAGGCATTATTCACAATTGTCAAGAGATGGAAGCAATCAAATGCCCATCAACTGATGAATGGATAAATAAAATGTGATATGCACATACAGTGGAATGTTACTCAGCTGTTAGAAGGAATGAAGTCCTGATATATACAACAGCATGGATGAAACTTGAAGGCATCATGTTGAGTGAAATAAGCCAAATACAAAAGGGTAAATATTGTATAATCTCATTGATATGAAATAATTAGAATAAGCAAATTAATTGAGTCAGAAGCTAAAATGCAGGTTACCAGGGATGGGGTGTTAATCCTTAATTGGCATAGAGTTTCTGTTTGGGAGGATGGAATAAATTTAGTAATGGATGGTTGTGCTGAAGTTATTATGTACCCCAGAAAAGCCATGTCCTTTTTTTTCGCATGGGCAGGCACCGGGAATCAAACCCACGTCTCCGGCATGGCAGGCGAGAACGCTGCCTGTTGAGCCACCGTGGCCCGCCCCATGTCCTTTTTTTTTAAATCCAATCTTGTGGGGCAGCCATGTTTCTTTTAATCTTAATTCAATATTGTGGGGTAGAAACTTTGGATTGTTTCCATGGAGATGTGACACATCCAGTTGTGGGTAGAAACTTGGTTGGATTGTGTCCATGAAGGTATGACACACCCAGTTGTGGGTTAGACCTTTTGATTAGATGGAGACATGACTCCACCCATTCAAAGTAGGTCTTGATTAGTTTACTAGAGTCCTTTAAATATTTTGGTGTCGTTTCAGAACTAACACAGATGCAGACATTTGGAAATGCAGAAGTTCCGGCATACAGTTAGCTGCTTGATAGCTGACTGAAACACAGACAATTGGAAATACTTGGAGTGCTGACAGAGAGAACAGACACATAGAGGCTGACATGTGGAGATACAGGACCCAGCAGTCATCATCATGTGCCTTCCCAAGAGATGCTAAGCAAGCCAGAACCCAGAGTTGTGTCTCGGAGGAGCTAGGTGAAGACCCACAGATGCTTAGAGAGGAAACCCCTGGCATCAGAAACAGAACTGGAAACAGGACTAGCAGATGTCAGCCATGTACCTTCCCATGTGACAGACATTGGCCTTTCTTGAGTCAAAGTATCTTTTTCTGGATGTCTTAGTTTGGACATTTTTAGGGTCTTAGAACAGTAAACTTTACAACTTAATAAATTTCCTTTATAAAAGCTGTCCCATATCTGGTGTATTGTATTCTGGCCTCATTAACACACTAAAACAATAGTGGTGATGGTAGCACAACATTATAAATGTAATTAACAGTACTGAATCATATATTGGAATGTAACGGTTAAAAGGGAAAATTTTAGGCAGTATGTATGTTAGTACCATAAAATTAAAAAAACATAGGAATGCATAGCACAAATGTAAACCTCATGTAAACTATGGACTATAGTTAATGGTACAATTCTAAAAATATTCTTTTATGAGTTGTGAGAAATGTACCACACTAATACAAGGTGCTAATGGTAAGGTTTATATGGGAGCTTTGTATTTTATACATGATTTCTCTGTATACCTACAACTTCTCTTATAATAAAATGAAAAAAAAAAAAGTAAATTTCTGTAACCCCAAATAATGTCAAAAATAAAAATAGTGAACAAGGACTGCAATGTGAATATTGGATATAAATATATATGTTTGGGGCAAAAACATGAGTGAAGAATATATACAACTTTGCAAGAGTAAGTACAAAGAGAATGTAGAATGATGAATATTTAAAACTGCACTTTATTGATTCTGTATTCATCCAATTGCATTTTTCCTCAGTTCCCAATGAATTGTCTATCATAAAATAACAAAATATTCACCTGGAACTCATCCAAGCCTTGCATAATTTTCAATTAAAGCAGAGACTCTTTTCTGGTAAACTAATCATGTTTTTCCTGAACAAGTATAAAATGATGCCTTTTAGTGTAAAATTGTTGGATTTTGCTCCTCAACTGGGAAAGAGAGGTTCTTGGAATTCTGGTAACAATAACTAGGTCAGGTGATACATTTCCAGAGTCACCTATTGCCAAGAACTTCAGCTACTTGAGTTGAGGGATCCGAATTTGAACGGTGGGTGACTGGGGACAATGAACCCCATTTCCACAAGTCTGAGCAGCTGGTGCCCAGCTGCTATGTGTTTCAGAGCTGAAGACAGATGTATGCTGATTTCTCAGTGCATATTGGAAAATATGAGATTTTCATGGGCATAATTGCAGACCATTACAAATGTCCTGGGGGCTTCTATCTATTGGTAAATCCCCTATGGGCTTAGAAAACAGATGCCAGCCATGCTGCACCAGCAGGGGTATGGATCCCTGGCAGTGATTAATCTGTAGCCTCATGCTCCTACTATGAACTGAAAATCCTTCTTTGTCAAGGAATGTGAATCTGATTAAGGTGACAATCTACACCAACACCACCTCTGCCCCCATGCCTGAACCCATAGAAATAACATGTATAACAATTCTCCAGTCAATTTAGAATCAACCCTTGATGTGTCAATCCTCAGATGTGAGTTGGGTGATTCACACAATTCCTTGTCTGTGCTAATAGACTTTTGTACTGTGTTGCAGTTCAATATCCACTTCCCTTTGTGTATTGTTCTGGTGGGACTGGATGTCCTCTCATCAACTACGGGAGTTGAATTATGGAGATTTCCCCTTCTCCCTACCCTTGGATAGTTAAGGCACAGACATGTGGTTTAGAATCATCTCATCAGATACTCTTAGCCAGGACTTGAATTTAGAATAAGGGACAAAAAACAAAGGTCAGTTAATTCTTATTCATGATGGTTACAGGGGTGTACGGTGTCTATCTTCAGCAATAGAGACAATTTAGTCTGAAAGTTCCTACTGAAAGATAATTACTTAACTTCCTATGTGGGACCTCTATACTGTCTTTCCTACAAGTTTCTCCAGTCTTGGGGTCATTAGCTGCCAGTCAGTTCTTTGAGCACCTCATATCTTTCTAATACATGCTTTTTCTGCCTAAAATATCTGGCAATAGCTTCTGTTACTTGCATCCACATTTCTAATCAATATGCATGTTTTTTTGTCTCTATGTGGTGGGGGCCAATGATAGTGGTACAAAGAAGATGAAGAAGGATGGGGGTAAAGGCAGAGAAGGAAAGGAAATGATAAAAATATCATGAAGATATAGACAAAGTTAAAAAAAGACAATAGGAAAGTTGTGAAGAAGATGGAGAATGAATATTCCCAAAGCTGTTTTAGGAGCATCACCTATTGTCCTTTTCACTTGTATATTTTCAGGTGCTGATAGTTTTCCTTAAGATTTACAGAGTGACAGTGATTTCTCTGACAATCTCTTCCTTAATTCACTCAAGAAGGATTAGATCTAGTGCAGACTAGAGGTCTGTGAATTTTGGCCTGTGGGCCTCTAGTTGTTTTTGTAAACAAATTTGGATTGCAACTTAGCTATACTCATTCATTCATGGACTATATATGGCTGCTTATGCAGAGTTGAGTAGTTGAGATAGAGATCATATAGACCAAAAGCCTGGCCTTTTATAGACAAGTTTGACAAAGCCAATTTCTTCCCTTACTCAATTTGGTAGTCTCTCCACTTGCCGCTCACTCTATCTCACCAGGGAAGTCTTAACAGAGGTGGGATTTGAGTCTGGATTAGAAGCCTGAGTGAGATACAGCCAAGCAAAGATCACAAATTAATCTCCCTTCAGTAACTAAATGGAAAACAGAATTCATGCACTAGATTCAAGATAAATCATTCATTATGATGTGCGAAGATCCCTGGTCTAGAAGTCAGCAGACTCATGTTTTAGTTCTAGCAGTGCCACTTACTAGCTGTGCTATTTTGGGCATGTTACTTCAACTTTCTGGGCCATTATTTTATCTAATATAATGGGGCAGGTAATTGGGTTAAATGGAGTGCATTTACTTTCTTAAAATCCTGGGGTCGTCTTATTGCGTTAAAAAAAAAGTGAACTCTCCACAGAAAAAATCCCAGCTATGTGCATAAGACCGAGTGATTTTACATCAAAGACCATCCTATGGGGCCAGCCAGGCATGTAGTCATGGAGCACAATTATTTGACCAGATTTGTGGGAAGGCATGCAGACAAATGAGGCAAATGATTCTGAAAGATGAGAGCCCCACGTCACACCAGCAGACAGGAGCCAATGGAACAGAGGAGGAATGGGTAGACTCATTAGGGACATAGTTGGGTGGATTCCTCACTTAGAATCCAAAATGCCTTTCCTGCCTAGCTTAAGGCCTGGAGTTGAGAAATGTAACTGGGGTGCCAATCCCAGACTTACTCGTTCTGTGGTTCGGGTGGAGTGTCTAGAATCAGCATTAGTCATGCGGAAACATTTTGCTCTTTAATACCCCAAGGAGGTCCTGGAACAGACTGTGGCAAACCATGAAAGCAGGCAAGACAGAGCTGCCCTATTATTTGCTGAATCAAATGATTAATTTTCAAGAGAGATTAAAGGTTTTATATGAGTTATGCATAAGTCTGTAAAGCTTTATTCCTTCAGGAGATTTATGTGTCTGTTTTTACATAGAAAAGAAACCTACCTTCAAATTTTCAAATGCATCTATAGGAAATATCTTTTAAATGAAATATCTTTTAATGAAATATCTTTTAAAATTATGTAAGCTTCCCAAACTAGTTACTGAACAACACTCTGAAGTACCTGAAGCTGAATTAACTGAAGGAAAAATTTCTTCCAGTCAGTAACAAAAAGGAACAGATTATTTTTATTGATGGAAACCTCTTAATAGATTTAAGGATTCAAATGTTATTTTTAATTGTTTAATTACTAGCAACAAGTTTTTTATAAACTTTTTTATTGTATAGTATAACATATATACAAAGCAAAGTAATAAATCAGCAATAGTTTTCAAAGCACTCTTCAACGAGTGGTTACAGGAAAAATCCCAGAATTTGTCATGGGCTACCATATGATCCTCTCATATTTTTCCTTCTAGCTGCTCCAGAATATAGGAGGCTAGAGGTCTTAAGTATTTTTTTTATCATCACAAACAACTTTTTTTCTTTTTGTGAACAATAACATATGTACAAAAAAAGCAATAAATTTCAAAGCATAGCAGGGCAATTAGTTGTAGAACATATTTCAGCCTTTGACATGGGTTACAATTTCACAATTTTAGGTTTTTAATTCTAGCTGTTCTAAAATACCAGAGGCTAAAAGAAATATCAATTTAATGATCCAGCATTCATATTCATTTGTGAAATCCTATCTTCTATGTTTAACTCCACCACTACCTTTGATCTTTCAATCCCTCCCTTTAGGGGTGTTTGGGCTATGGCAATTCTAAATTTTTGATATTGGAAGGGTCTGCCACTAATATGGGGTAGGGAGATGGAACTATCTGATGTTCTGGAGAGGCTGGGCTGTGTTTCAGGACTTAACTGGACCAGGGACCCATCTAGAGGTTGTAGGTTTCTGGAAAGTTACTCTAGTGCATGGAACCCTTGTGGAATCTTAAATATTGCCCTATGTGTTTTTTTAGGATTGTCTGGAATGGTCCTGGTTGGGGTTGGCAGGTTATGATAGGTAGCAAGGTCTACCTGAAGCTTGCGTAAAAGCAAACTCCAGAGCAGCCTCTCGACTCTATTTGAACTCTCTCTGTCACTGATACTTTATTAATTGTACTTCTTTTCCCCCTTTTGGTCAGTATGGAATTGTTGATCCCTCAGTGCCAGTGCTGGATTCATCCCTGGGAGTCCTCTCCCACATTGCCAGGGAGACTCTCACCCCTGGATGTCATGTCCCATGTAGGGATGAGGGCAATAATTTCATTGGCAGAATTGGGCTTAGAGAGACTGAGGCCACATCTGAGCAACAACAGAGGTCCTCCACAAGTAACTCTTAAGCATGCCTACAGGTAGTCTAAGCTTCTCGGCCACCTACATAAAGCTTCACAAGAGTAAGCCTCATGATCGAGGGCATGGCCTATTGATTTGGGTATCCCTAAAGTTTGACAAAGTATCAGGGGTTCCCTGATGGTAAGGTTTAATAGTTCCATACTTTCTCCCCTCCCTCAGGGGACTTTGCCAATACTTTTTGATTATCTGCTTAATATACTCTAGGATGTTTCCAGGCATTACAATAATCTATACAGAATTAAAGGACCTTTTTCTTATTCTGTGCATCCTGTGTTTCAATTGTTCAAATGAGCTATACAGATAGGTTGAATTAGATTATGCACTACAGAAAATTTCAGTTCCAGATCAAATAAACGTTTCTTCCATTGGTCTCAAAGAGCATGTGTGGTTCTGAAATATAGACACTGTCTTCCTTCTACGCTCTGAATTACTTTAACCCCAACCTGTTCAGCTTCATTCTTATTGCTAAATATCATTTTATATATATAAAACAGCCTCTCAAAATCCAGAAATATTAATCACCACTCCTCATTTAATGTGTCTGCTCTAAAAGCTTACAATCTAGGCCCTTGTTTTCTTATAAGCATTTTCTAAAGGTGACCATACCATTGTTGTCCTTTTGTTTCTGGTGTATTTTGTCTCACCAGATGTCCCACATGTTCATTCACATCCTCGCATGCCTCACGACTTTGTTCCTTTTTGTAGCAGCACAA
>PVIY010032382.1:15740-29129 GCA_004026745.1 Myrmecophaga tridactyla
ATTAATCACCACTCCTCATTTAATGTGTCTGCTCTAAAAGCTTACAATCTAGGCCCTTGTTTTCTTATAAGCATTTTCTAAAGGTGACCATACCATTGTTGTCCTTTTGTTTCTGGTGTATTTTGTCTCACCAGATGTCCCACATGTTCATTCACATCCTCGCATGCCTCACGACTTTGTTCCTTTTTGTAGCAGCACAGCCTTCCTTCATAAGTGTACAGCATCGTTCACCACTCTCCTTCTACATCAGTGTGTCCTTCAGCCACCTGCATTCATCGGCATCATGTAGAAAGCCCAAGGACCACAGTCCATCAACATTCTCAATTTTAGATAATTTCTTTGTTCCCAAGAGAAAGAAAACCAATAAACACACCCTTGCCAAATAGGAAATCTAAAACTCCTCTTAACTCTTGTCCCTCACCCCATTATTTACCTCCGCTATTGCTGTGGTAGTGCTGATGGTTTCTTTTTGAACATAGCTCATAGCATGCAATAGCAGTTTCCCCCCATACCCTGGACTTAAACACTCTTTATACAAGAATCATATCTTTGAAATAATTCTAGCGGGAATTAATTCATATTTCTATTGTGAATCAGTGGTATACGTAGGTCTATACAACCTCTTTCAATTTGTTCATCTTCAATACGGTAATATTACTTCTAGACCCACTAGAGAATCACCTTCACTCCTTTCTATTCCCTTACATTGGAGTTCAACTTCATTAGCTAATGGTTCACTCATCTCTAGTTTCTATGTATCTCTAAGTCCACTATCTTCTGTATTATAAGCCTCTGATTATACCTTTATGCTTGTCATAAAAGTGGAATCATACAGTATCTATCCTTTTGTGTCTGGCTAATTTCACTCAACATTATGTTCTCAAGGTTCATGCATCTTGTCACGTGCTTCAGGATATCATTTCGTCTTACTGCCGCATAATATTCCATCATATGTATATACCACATTTTGTTGATCCACTTGTCTGTTGGTGGGCATGTGGTGTGTTTCCATCTTTTGGAGATTGTGAATAATGCTGTTATGAACATTGGTGCACAAATGTCTGTTTGTGTCATTGCTTTCAGCTCTTCTGGCTAAATACCAAGTAGTGCTATTGTTGGGGCTTAGGGCAACTCAATATTTAATTTCCTAAGGAACAGCCAAACAGTCTTGCATAGTGGCTGCAACATTATACATTCCCACCAGCAGTGCATAAGTGTCCCAGTTTCTCCACATCCTCTCCAAGATTTATAGTTTCCTGTTTGTTTAATAGCAGTGATTCTTATAGGTGTGATTGTATCTCATTGTAATCTTGATCTGCATTTCCCTTGTAGCCAGTGAAAATGAGCATCTCTTCATGTGCTTTTGAGCCATCTGTTTTGCTCTTCAGAAAAATACCTAGTCATATCTTTAACCCATTTTATAATTGGGTAGTTTGCTCTTTTGTTATTGAGTTGGATGATTTCTTTATATATGCAGAAAATGAAACCTTTGTCTGATACATGATTTTCAAATATTTTTTCCCACTGAGTTGGCTGCCTCTTCACATTTTTGACAAAGTCTTTTGAGGTGCAGAAGCATTTGATTTTGAGGAGTTCCCACTTATCTATTTTTTCTGTTGTTGCTTGTGCTTTGGGTGTAAAGTTTAGGAAGCTACCTCCTATTACTACATCTTGAAGATGTTTCTCTACATTTTCTTCCAGAAGTCTTATGGAGCTAGTTTTTATATTTAGGTGTTTGATCCACTTTGAGTTAATTTTTGTACAGGTGTAAAATAGGATTCCTCTTTCATTCTCTTGGCTATTGATATCCAGTTCTTCCATGCCCAATTATTGAAAAGACTATTTTGTCCCAATTCAGAGGATTTGGGGGCCTTGTCAAAAATCAGTTGAACATAGATTTGGTAGTCTATTTCTGCACTCTTGATTCTATTCCATTGATCAATGCTTCTGTCTTTGTGCCAGGACCATGCTGTTTTGACCACTGTGGCTTTATAATATGTTTAAAGTCAGGGCATGTTAAACCTCCTACTTTGTTCTTCTTTTTGGGGATGCTTTTAGCTATTCAAGGCCTCTTTCCCTTCCAGATGAATTTGGTAGTTAGCTTTTCCAAATCTTCAAAGTAGGTTGTTGGAATTTTGATTGGTGCTGTGTTGAATGTGCAGATCAATTTGGGGAGAATTGACATCATAACTATATTTTAGCCATCCTATCCATGAACAAGGAATATCTTTCCACCTATTTAGATCTCCTTTGATTTATTTTAGCAATGTTATGTGGTTTTCTGTGTCCAAGTTCTTTATGTCCCTCATTAAGTTCATTCCTAAGTATTTGATTGTTTTAGTTGCTATTTCAAATGGAATTTTTTCCTTAACTGACTTCTCAGCTAGGTCACTGCTCATGTATAGAAATGTTACTGATTTTTGCTAATTAATTTTATATCCTGCCACCTTGTTGAATTTTTTATTAGCTCAAGTAACTTTGCTGTAGATTTCTCAGGATCTTCCAAGTATAGTTTCATGTCATCTGCAAATAATGAGAGTTTTACTTCTTCCTTTCCAATTTAGATGTCTTTTATTTCTTTGTCCTTCTTAGTGGCTCTAGCTAGAACTTCTAGCACAATGTTGAATAATAATGGTGACAGTGGGCATCCTTTTTATTGTACCTGATCTTAGGGGGAAGCTTTCAGTCTCTCTCCATTGAGTATGATGCTGGCTATTGGTTTTTCATATATTTCCTTTATCATATTGACATAGTTACCTTTGATTCCTATTTTTTGTGCATATTTTTATCAGAAAAGGATGCTGAATTTTGTCAAATTCTTTTTCAGCATCAATCAAGATGATCATGTGATTTTTCCCTTTCAATTTGTTAATGTGCTGTATTACATTAATTAATTTTCTTGTGTTGAGCCATCCTTGCATTCCTGGTATAAACCCCACTTGGTCATGGTGTATAATCCTTCTAATGTGCTGTTGATTTGATTTGCTAATATTTTATTGAGAATTTTTGCATCTGTGCTCATTAGGGAGATTGGCCTGTAGTTTTCCTTTCTTATAGCATCTTTACCCAGTTTAGGTATTTAAATGATATTCACTTCATAAAATAAGTTAAGTAGAATTTCTTTTTCTTCAATTTTTTTTGAAAAGTTTAAGCAGGATTGGTGTTAGTTCTTTATGAAATGTTTGACAAAATTGCCCTGTGAAACCATCTGGCCCTGTGCTTTTCACTGTAGGAAGATTTTTGATGACTGATTGAATCTCTTTACTTGTGATTGGTTTGTTGAGATCTTCTGTTTCTTCCCAAGTTAATATTGCTTGTTTATGTGTCTCCAGAAATTTGTCCATTTCATCTAAGTTGTCTGGCTTGTTGGCATATAGATGTTCAAAGTATCCTCTTATGATTTCTTTTATTTCTTTTATTTCCAGGGTCTGTGGTAATAAGACCCCTTCTTATTTCTGATTTTACATCCTCTTTCTTTTATTCTTTGTCAGTCTTGCTAATGGCTCATCATTTTTATTGATTTTCTCAAAGAACCAACTTTTGGTTTTATTGATTCTTTCTATTGTTCTTTTGTTCTCCCTTTCATTTATCTCTGCTTTAATCTTTGTTATTACTCTTCTTCTACTTGCTTTGGGGTTAGTTTGCTGTACTTTCTCATGTTCCTCCAGGTTTGCTGTTAAGTTGTTAAGTCCTCGATTTTTTGCTCTATCCTGTCTTTTAAAATAGGTATTTAGGACAATAAATTTCCCCCTCAGCACAGCCTTTGCCAAATCCCATAAGTTTTGATAAGTTGTATCTTCATTTTCACTCATCTACTGATTTCTCTAGCAATTTCTTCTTTGACCCACTGGTTGTTTGAGAGTGTGTTATTCAATCTCCATATATTTGTGAATTTCCTCATTCTTTGGTGGTTATTGAGATCCAGCTTCATCCCATCGTGATCAGAGAAAGTGTTTTGAAAAATTTCAATGTTTTTATATTTATAAAGATCTCTTTTGTACCCTAGCATATGATCTGTCCTGGAGGATGTTCCATGAGCACTAGAGAAGAACCTTGTGCTTTGGGGTGCAAAGACCTATATATATCTTTTAGGTCTATTTTATTCATCAAGTTGTTTAACTTCTCTATTTCTTTGTTGATCTTCTGCCTTGTTGTTCTATCTATAGAGGAGAGTGGTGTATTGAAGTCTCCTACTATTATTGTTGAAACATATATCACTCCCTTCATTTTTGCCAATATCTGTCTCATGTACTTTGGAGCTCTTTGATTGGGAGCATAAAAATTTATGATTGTTATATCTTCTTGGTGAATTGACCCTTTAATTAGTATATAGTGTCCTTCTTTGTCTCTTATGATGTCTTTACATTTAAAGTCTATTTTGTCTGATATTAGTATAGCTACTCTTGCTTTCTTTTGGTTACAATTTGTGTGGAAAATTTTGTTCTATCCTTTCACTTTCAATCTATTTGTAGCCCTTTGTCTAAGATGAGTTTCTGGTAAGCAGTATATAGATGAATTGTGTTTCTTAATCCATTCTGCCAATCTGTATCTTTTTTTTTTTTACATGGGCAGGCACCGGGAATCAAACCCAGGTCATCTGGCATGGCAGGTGAGCATTCTTGCCTGCTGAGCCACCGTGGTGGCCCGCCCCAATCTGTATCTTTTAATTGGTAAGTTTTGTCCATTAACATTCAAAGTTATTACTGAAAAGTAATATCAAGTTTCTTGATTCCACCATCTTATCTGTTTTATTTTATTTGTCAGATCTATACATTCTTTTCCTTCTTTCTCTTTGTATTCTTTGAATTAGTGGTACTCTTCAATTCTGTGCCCTCCTCCAGACATCCCTCTCTTTTTTTTTGTTTTGTTTTTTTCAGCTGGCAGGTCTCCTTTAAGTATTTCTTGTAGGCTAGTCTCTTGTTGACAAATTCTTCCAGGATTTCTTTGTCTGTGAAAACTTTAACCTCTCCCTCAATTTTGAAGAACAATTTGGCTGGGTACAGAATTCCTGGCTGGAAGTCTTTCTCTTTCAGGATCTTGAATGTATCATACCATTGCCTTCTTGCCCCCTGGGTGCTAGTTGAGTAGTCTGAACTCAGTCTTATTTGATTTCCCTTGTATATAGTAGATTGTTTTTCTCTTGCTGCTTTCAGGATTTTCTGCTTCTCTTCAACATTTGACAAACTGATTAGTATGTGCCTTGGGGAAGGCCTATTTGGGTTTATTCATTTGGAGTTCTTTGGGCTTCTGTGACTTGCATATTTATGTCCTTTATGAGGGTTGGGAAGTTTTCCCCCACTGTATCCTCAACTATTCTTCCTAGCCCTTTACTCCTCTCTTCTACTCTGGGACACCAATGATTCTTATATTTATGTGCTTTGTTTTCTCTATCATTTCCCTGAGTTCCCATTCAATTTTTTTCCATCTTTTTTATCATTTACTGTTTTCAGCCTTCGAAGTCAATTATCCTGTCCTCTATATCACTTATTCTTTCTTCTGTCTCCTCAAATCTGGTGTTGTGTGACTTTAGTCTTTTTTATTTGGTCAACAGGGTCTTTACTCTCTGTGAAATCTGCTGTTTTTCTGTTTATTTTTTCAAAGTCCTCTTCATGCTCTTCTACTGTTTTCCTGATCTCCTTTATGTCACCTGCTATCCTGCTTGTTTTATTAAGTAGAGTGGTATGAGCATTTTGATTAGTTGTTCCAGCATCTGTGTCTCCTCTGGTGTTTTATTTTGGTCATTAGGCAGGGCTATAGTTGTCTGCATTGTGATATCCTTAGTGACCTTCTGCTATCTTCGTGGCATGTAAATGTCTTGATTGATTTACTTTGGGAGTTGATTTCTTTCAATAGTCTAAGGCCTTATGTTTGCAGGATGGTTGTACAGTAGGGAGCAGGGCATGGAATGGGCACTGAGTGTGGTGATTTGTTTCAGGGCAGGTACAGGTGCAGGTTGGAGATGTTACACTGATGCTTGTGAATGTGGTCACCCAGTGGCCAGGGAGGATGTAGCTGTGTGGATGCATCTGTCTGGGGGCTGTAACCCTGGTGTGCACTAGTTTAAGGCATGGGGCCATTTGTGTGCATGCATAGAGCTGTGGCAGCAGGTCAGTGTTATGCCTTCATGGATTGGGGGCAGATGTGACCCAGCTGTACAGGTCAGCACTTTCTCAGAGCTGGAAAGTGTGGCTGAGGGCCATACACATGCGCAATTCTAGGACTGCTGTAAAGTGTGGTTCCCAGAGCTGAACAATGTGATTGGGGGGTCTGTTCACATGCGTGGACCTGGGAGTGCCTTAAATGGATGCACAGAGCTCAGGCAGGGTGGAGTAAGGCTGTGCCACACTATGGGGGGTGGGAAGGCAGGTGTAGCCTAGGTATGGAGGTTAGTGCCCACAACCTTTATGCACTGGCAACAGTGCATAAAGCCTGTGCATAATGCCTGGAGGGAACAGGGAGGGGGAGTTAGTGCTCAAGAGGGGTGCAGAAGAGGTGGGTTGGGCTGCACTTGGGGTGGGGTTTTGGGGCAGTTATGTGCACTGTGGGCTGGTGTGGTGGGGGTACCTGGAGAGCGGGGAATAGGAGAAGGTGACGGGGTTCGGGTCCCTGGGGTTTGGGGTGAGTTGCCAATCATGGGGCTGTACTGGTGAGGGTAGCACACCCAAGGAACATGGCCCGGCTTACTTCCTAGTCCCAGGCTCCTGTCACTGCACTCCCATGGGCTCTGCGGCTCCGTGCCTCAGTTTTCTGCCTCTCAGTTCCTTGGCCTCTGCAACCACAGCTGCAGCATGTGGTACAGAAGGCTCTCCCAGGTCAGCCGCACTCCTGAACTGCCACCTCAGACACCCTCCTGTCCCTCCTTTAACTTTTCCATGGAGCAGGTTTAAGCTCAAGCTAGTCTATTTGGACATCTTTCTGGAACTGCAAGAAAGTTCATATTGACCTGATGCTTTCTTTCTAATAGTTTCCTCCAGATCTACCCCTTTTTTCTATCTCTAAACTATAATAATGACTAACATTTGATGATCAGTGGGTTCCAAGCATTATTCTGGGAAAAGGGTCCTTTATTACAGCCCTGTCTCTTTTGATTTTCACAACAACCATGTGAGACAGGTATCATTAGCCTCATTTTACTAACTTATGAGAAAACTGAGATTAAGATAAAATGGCTAGAAAGTTGAGGAATTGGGACTCAATCTCAGGTGAATCAGAAGCAAAAGCCCATATCCATCCATCCATCCACCTATCCATCCATCCATCCATCCACATATTTGTAGATATTTATAATACAACCGTAAGAAAATACAACAGTGAGAAAGTGAAAGATCTCATCACAGAACATACAGTCTAGTGATAATAGCAACATTAATGAAAGATTAGAACAGATGGATATAAATTTTAATTTGAGAAGTAATGTAAGAAAGAGATGGTTGGTGTTCCAAGAACAGATGAAATAGTGAACTACTCCAGTTAAGGATGAGTGTTAGATAGGATAGAATATAAACTACCTCTAGAAACAAATTAATCCTGAAAACTAAGTGGTTTAGCACAATAAAGTGCATTACTAATTTATAGTGTCTGTTTTTAAAGGATCAGCAGAGGGTTCTGCTCCACCCAGCACTCAGAGATCCAGGTGAACAGAGGCTGTTCCATCAATGCTCCACCATCTGGAACATGTGGCTTCCAAAGTCACTGTGGGAGGGGAAGAAAAGCAGAGTGATCTCCCTGGATGTTTTTTAAAGACCAGACTCAGAAGTGGCTTACTTCACCCACATCCATTAGCCCGAATCCAGGCACCTGTCCTTGACTTAACTGCACAAGAGCCTGGAAAATGTCTGTAAAGAGAACAGTGAAAGGAAACATAGGGTATTGTTTCTGCTATGAAAGGCATGAAAGGCTTCCCTGGGGGAAAGAATGACCAATTTGAGATGTGACTAGTTCATATTAACTAGTGGAGAAGTTCCAGTAAAGAAAACTATTAGATACACTGCTCCTCAGGAAGTATTTCAAGGTCACCCAGAGGCTCTGGGTGAAAGATTTTTCAGCTCCCTAAATCTCCTCAGTTTCTTTTAAATTAATTTAGCTAATCAGCCCATAATTAATCTGTTAATTTGGTTTATATTCTTATTTTACTAACCAAAAGCATTTATAGAGTATTTCCTATGCAAGTTGCAGAACAAGGCTCTGTACAACAATAAACTAGGCATTTTTTCCTTTAGGGAACTTCAACATAGTTGAAGAGATAAGACAGATGTGTAAGGAGTATTAAATAATAACACAAGGAAGATAGTATGGATGCCATCTCAAAAGCTTAAACAATAGAAAATGTATTATCTCATATAGCAAGATGGAAGAGCAGTTGAATGGTTTGAAGATTGGGTGATTGACTAGCTCATGGATCCCATCAATGACCAAGTCCTTTCCATCATTCTGTCCTGCCATCCTTAAAGTTGGCTGTAGAGTTACACTTCACATGCAAACATGACAATATTAAGTGGAAGAAGAAGCAGAAAAAGAACATCTATTTCTTGTATATCCCTTTTTAAGAATAAGGAATCCTTCCCAATCGTTCTCCAGCAGATTCTTTTCATGCCAGTATCACTGTATTATATCATGCCCAAGACAATCACTGGCAAAAGAATGATATCCATCATGGTTCTCCAGGGTGGGGCTCATCTTTTCCAAAAGATAGAAGAAAATAGAAATTCTGTTTAACAGAACAAATGAATAATAGTTGTTGGGCCCTGTTATTATTTAAATTGTGTACTCAAAAAAGATATATTGAAGTTCCAGTGTCTCAGAGAAGGACCTTAATTGAAAATACGGTAATTGCAATGTGATAAGTTGGGTTAAGTGAGGTTGTACAGGAGCAGGGTGGTCCTTAATCTATTATAATTGGTGTTCCTATAAGAAGGGAAGAAGGGACATTGACAGAGAGGGGAAAAGGCCATGTAAGGATGGAGGCAGAAACTGGAGTATAGCTATAAGCCAAGAAATGATAAGGATTTCTGGCAAACATCAGAAATTAGAATTGTCTAAATTCTAATTGTCTAAAGAATAATTCTTCTCTACAGGTCTTAGAGGGCATATGCCCCTGCCAACACAGCTTGACTTTAGACTTCTAGTCTCAAAAACTGTGAGACAATAAATTACTGCCATGCAGTTTGTGGTAATTAGTTATGGCCACCCTAAGAAACTAAGACAGGCTCCAAACAGTGTCTGCCATAGTGAGGATGCTAAATGATAAAAAAAATAGTTCAGAAATGTATCATAACAGCTAGTTAACAAATTGTGGCATTAGTGGAGTAAGTCTGCAAATCTGCATGAAAAAAGATTGCAATAAGAGGACTTTTCAGGAAAGGAAACAATGGCTAGGAGATTGTAGAACAAAAGAAGTATTAATGGGCAATGGAAGGAATTGTCTGACTGGAGCCAAGGACTTTTGGAAGCTTAAGGAAAGCAGAGCTTGACCATTAAGCTCTGTGATCTCCACAGGCCAATCTCCCCAAAGTGCTATCCCATCCTCTGTAATATTTCACAAGAAAATTATCCTCCAGACTCCCAAGTAATATTGAGTGATTCTTTGTGGTTATCCAAATATGTACAGCTTTCCTAGATATTCTTTCATTTTTCACAATGTACCTTGATAACAAAACTGAGGAATTAGCTTGGATTCTAGGATATTGCTTTAGCCCAGAAAGTCTTTGAGGAAACAATGCTTGTCTTGCTGTCATCATGTGAATGTAATTTGCCTTGTCAAATCAGTAGGAGGCTGTGATGGCACAACCCTTGTTGGGAAAACAGATTCTTAGGTTTTAGGACTTCTCCTTTAGGATTCTTTGAGATCAGTCAAGGTCATTGCAGAAGTGAATCTCAGTTTCTCAGTGTTCTAGTTTGCTAGCTTCTGGAATGCAATATACCAGAAACAGAATAGCTTTTAAAAAGGGGGAATTTAATAAGTTGCTAGTTTACAGTTCTAAGGCTGAGAAAATGTCCCAATTAAAACAAGTCTATAGAAATGTCCAATCAAAGGCATCCATGCAGGGAAAGATACCTTGGTTCAGGAAGGCCGATGAAATTCAGGGTTTTTCTCTGAAGTGAGAAGGCACATGGCAAACACAGTCAGGGCTTCTCTCTCAGCTGGATGGGCACATGGCGAACACGGCATCATCTGCTAACTTTCTCTCCTGGCTTCCGGTTTCATGAAGCTCCCTGGGAGGCATTTTCCTTCTTCATCTCCAAGGGTCGCTGGCTCATGGACTCTCTGCTTCGTGGTGCTGCAGCATTCTCTGCTCTCTCTGAATCTCTCATTCTCCAAAATGTTTCCTCTTTATGGGACTTCAGAAACTAATTAGGACCCACCCATATGGGTGGAGACACACCTCCCCAATCCAGTTTAACAACCACTCCTGATTGGGGGACATCTCCAGGGAGATGATCTAATTACAGATTCAAACATGCAGTATTGAATAAGGATTATTCTGCCATTTTACAAAATGGGATTTTTGATTAAAACATGGCTTTTCTAGGGTCCATACATCCTTTCAAACCAGCACACACAGTGAGAAAATGGAGTTGGGCAGTCTAGTCAAGGTCATTATGTTAGTGTCCAAAATGTAGTTAGCAAGTAACCCTCTGAGAAAGCCTCAAGATTATGAAAACCTTGAGTCCAATTCATCATTTATCCAGGATGCAATCTCCAGGGGAAATGAGAAAGCTTATAATATATAAGTAATCACATTAAACTCTGTGTGAAGAATGAAGTTATTAGGAAAACCAATGATGATCTGGATAAAATTTACAAAAGGAGAGTTCAGACAGACTAATCTAGACCAATGTGTTGTCAGTATTGCAATAGGGTGTAAGGTCTTTAGCCAGGAACTTGAGTTTCTGTTTCATGTGGCAGGAACATCCCTAGAATGGAGATTGATGGATTAGATTATCAAAGCTGTGCTGTTGTCTTTCAGCTCCAAATACACCCTTCAACACTTTGCCTGGTGATACAGGGCCTGAGACTGCAAATTTTATTTCCCCTCTGTCTGTCAATAGTAGTGCTAGAAGAAGGTTGGAAGGTCAGAGAGGGGAGAAGATATTTGCTCCTTTCTTTTGCTTGCTGTTTTTGCCAGTTCATCTGAGCAACTGGGAACTGTAGTTGGTTTCAGCTCAGCTTATTTCTGTATTCCCAGGACAAAGCTCATTTCACCAGTACCAGCATTATCTGGCCAAGGTCTTTTCTTCTAACTTCTAAGTTCTGATAGCACTACTGCCTTCCTTTTGTTCTCCCAGGCTAAGGGATGGTTGCTTTCTGTAGTTACTATCTCTGTGTTTGAGCCATTCCTTATATTAAATTCTCTCTGTTGAAATATCTGGTGTAGCTTCTATTTTTCTGTTTGGACCCTGATACAAATGCTTGATGACACCAGCCATTAAGATTATCCAAGAAATTCCATATATATATATGGAATATATATAAAATTTCATGCTCATCACTCACCTCTCTGACTAGGATTTGGCTTCGCATGTAGATTTTCCTATAGAGAGAATTTGTTGTTCAGCCAATGTGTATAACCCACCTACTTGAGTTATATTTTTTCATTTATAAATTAATACATTTGAATACTGATTTTTTTTTTTGTATGCTGTATGGCAGGGGTCACAATTCATTCTTTTTCCATGTGAATAACCCATTATTGCAGCACCATTTGGTGAATTTTTTTGTTTGGTTGTTTTTTTATTTGTCGTTTCCTTTTTTTGGGGGGGGGGGCGGGGGGTAGGGAGAAGTGCATAGGCCAGGAATTGAACCCAGGTCTCCTGCATGGCAGGTATGAATACTGCTTCTTTTTATTGGTTTTTGTTTTGTATGCTGTGTGGCAGGGGTCACATTGCATTCTTTTTCCATGTGAGTATTCTGTTGTTGCAACATCATTTGTTGAATTTTTGTTTGTTTGTTTTTTGGGGGAAGTGCATGGGTTGGGAATCAAACCTGGGTCTCCCACATGGCAGGGAGAATTCTACCACAGAACTATGTTTGCACCCCCCTGAATACAGGCTTTTTATATAGGTCTCTGAAAGTCTGATTTTGGTCAGGGGTGACAGATCCATTTCTGGGATCCTGACTATCAATTTTCAGCATTTGCCTAAGGAAGCTCAGTTCTAAGCCATGTTATTTATACCAAGATAGGAAACCCTTGTCTGGCTGCCCAGCTCCTCTCACACTCCTCTCCTCCTGATTTAACCCTTTATTGGTGGCAAATGCAAACCTATTTTTCTTTTTTTTAAAAAAATTTTTTATTAATTAAAAAAATTACAAGAAACACGAACATTCCCAACACATACACTCAGCAATTCACAATATCATCACATAGTTGCATTATCATCATCATGATCTTTTCTCAGAACATTAGCATCAATTCAGAAAAAGAAATAAAAAGACAACAGAAAAATATAACAAACAGAAAAAAAAATTTTACAGGCCATACCCCTTACTGATCCTTTTCATTGATCACTAGCATTTCAAATAAATCTATTTTAACATTTGTTCCCCCATTATTTATTTTTATTCCATATGTTCCTCTCATCTGTTGACAAGGTAGATAAAAGGAGTATCAGACACAAGGCTTTCACAATCACACAGTCACATTGTGAAAGCTATATCATTATATAATCATCATCAAGAAACATGGCTACTGCAACACAGCTCTACATTTTCAGGCAGTTCGCTCCAGCCTGTCCATTCCATCTTGGATAACAAGGTGATATCTACTTAATGCATAAGAATAACCTCCAGAATAACCTCTCGACTCTGTTTGGAATCTCTCAGCCATTGACACTTTGTCTCATTTCACCCTTCCCCCTTTTGGTCGAGAAGGTTTTCTCAATCCCTTGATGCTGGGTCTCAGCTCATTCTAGAGTTTTTCTCAATCCCTTGATGCTGAGTCTCAGCTCATTCTGGGTTTCTGTCCCACGCTGCCAGGAAGATCCACACCCCTGGGAGTCATGTCCCACGTAGACAGGGGGAGGGTGGTGAGTCTGCTTGCTGTGTTGGCTGGGGAGAGAGGCCACATCTGAGCAACAAAAGAGGTTCTCTTGGGGGTGACTCTTAGGCTTAATTTTAAGTAGGCTTGACCCATCCCCTGTGGGGTTAAGTTTCATATGAACAAACCCCAAGACTGAGGGCTCAGCCTATAGCTTTGGTTGTCCACACTGCTTGTGAGAATATCAAGAATTCAACTTGGGGAAGTTGAATTTTCCCCCGTTCTCACCATTCCCCGAAGGGGACTTTGCAAATACTTTTCCACTCACTGATCAAATCACTCTGGGATTCATCAGGGCATCACCTGGGCAAACCAACAAAATCTCATGTTCTATACAAAGTTCCATGTACTTAAG
>PVIY010032383.1:0-29019 GCA_004026745.1 Myrmecophaga tridactyla
GCTCTGCAAGAAATACTAAAGGGAACACTAGAGACAGATACGAAGACAGAAGAGAGAGGTGTGGAGAAGAGTGTAGAAAGGAAGACTATGAGTAAAGGTAAAAAGAAGGAAAATTAGATATGACATATAAAATCCAGAAGGCAAAATAGTAGAAGAAAGTACTACCCATGCAGTAATAACATTGAATGTTAATGGATTAACTCTCTAATCAAAGGCATAGTCTGGCAGAATGGATTAAAAAACAGGACCCATCTATATGCTGTCTCTACTCAAAGGACATGAGGCCAAGGACACAAATGGACATTTACACACCAATGTTTATAGCACCATTATTAACAATTACCAAGAGATGGAAACAGGCAAAATGTCCATCAACAGACAGTTGTCTAAACTGTGACATTTACATAAGATGGAATATTATGCAGCCGTAAGACAGAATAAAGTTATGAAGTATGTAACAACATGAATGGACCTTAAGGACATTATGCTGAGTGTGATTAGCCAGAAACAAAAGGACAAATACTGTATGGTCTCACTGATATGAACTGACATTAGTGAATAAACTTAGAATATTTCCTTGGTAACAGAGACCATCAGGAGATAGAAACAGGGTAAGATATTGGGTAATTGGAGCTGAAGGGATACAGATTGTGCAACAGGACTGAATATAAAAACTCAGAAATGGACAGCACAACACTACCTAACTGTAATACAATTATGTTAAAACACTGAATGAAGCTGCATATGAGAATGATAGAGGGAGGAGGGCTGGGGCATAAATGAAATCACAAAGAAAGATAGATGATAAAGACTGAGATGGTGTGTAATCTAGGAATGCCTAGAGTGTATAATGATAGTGACTAAATGTACAAATTTAAAAAATGTTTTTGTATGAGGAAGAACAAAAGAATGTCATTACTGCAGTGTGCTGAAAATAGATGGTACTTAATATTTAAAAATTTCAACTAATGTGTGAGACTATAGCAAAAAATGTTTATTTGGTAAAAATCTATACTTTGACTAGTGCATCTCCTAATATAACTTATGTAGATAGTTGATTGAACACCTTAAGTACATGGAACTTTGTATAGGACATGAGATTTTGTTGGTTTGTCCAGGTGATGCCCTGATGAATCCCAGAGGGATTTGATCAGTGAGTGGAAAAGTATTTGCAAAGTCCCCTTCGGGGAATGGTGAGAACGGGGGAAAACTCAACTTCCCCAAGTTGAATTCTTGATATTCTCACAAGCAGTGTGGACAACCAAAGCTATAGGCTGAGCCCCCAGTCTTGGGGTTTTTTCATATTAAACTTGACCCCACAGGAGATAGGTCAAGCCTACTTAAAATTAAGCCTAAGAGTCACCCCCAAGAGAACCTCTTTTGTTGCTCAGATGTGGCCTCTCTCTCCAGCCAATACAGCAAGCAGACTCACCACCCTCCCCCTGTCTACGTGGGACATGTATACCAGGGGTGTGGATCTTCTTGGCAGCGTGAGACAGAAATCCCAGAATGAGCTGAGATTCAGCATCAAGGGATTGAGAAAAACTCTAGAATGAGCTGAGACCCAGCATCAAGGGATTGAGAAAACCTTCTCGACCAAAAGGGGGAAGAGTGAAATGACAAAGTGTCAATGGCTGAGAGATTCCAAACAGAGTTGAGAGGTTATCCTGGAGGTTATTCTTATGCATTAAGTAGATATCACCTTGTTATCCAAGATGTAATGGAGAGGCTGGAGGGAACTGCCTGAAAATGTAGAGCTGTGTTCCAGTAGGCATGTTTCTTGATGATGATTGTATAAAGATATAGCTTTCACAATGTGACTGTGTGATTGTGAAAACCTTGTGTCTGATGCTCCTTTTATCTACCTTGTCAACAGATGAGAGGAACATATGGAATAAAAATAAATAATAGGGGGAACAAATGTTAAAATAGATTTAGTTTGAAATGCTAGTGATCCATGAAAGGGATCAGTAAGGGGTATGGCTTGTAAAATTTTTTTTTTTCCTGTTTGTTATATTTTTCTGTTGTCTTTTTATTTCTTTTTCTGAACTGATGTTAATGTTCTGGGAAATGATCATGATGATGAATATGCAACTATGTGATGATATTGTGAATTGCTGAGTGTATGTGTTGGGAATGTTTGTTTCTTGTAATTTTTTTAATTAATAAAAAATTTTTAAAAAATTTTATTGAGACTTGTTTTGTGACCTAAGATATGGTCTATTCTGGAGAATGACCCAGGTACACTAGAGAACATGTATTCTGATGTGTTAGGTGAAGTGTCCTGCATGTTTGTTAAGTGTAGGTGGTTTATAGTATCATTCAAGTTGTCTATTTCCTCACTGATCTCTGTCTAGATGTTCTATCCATAATTGAAAGCTGTTTGCCAAAGTCTCCTATTAATGTAGAACCATCCATTTCTTCCTTCAAATCTGCCACTATTTCCTTCCTATATTTTAGGGCTCTGCTGTTAGTGCCATAATTGTTATGTCTCTTATTGAATTGGCCCCTTTATCAGTATATAATGAGTTTCTTAGTCTCTCGTAACAACTTTTAACTTAAAGTCTATCTTATTAGCTATTGGCATAGCTACCCTGACTCTCTTTCAGCTACTATTTGCATGGTTTATATTTTTCCATCCTTTCACTTTTAATATTTAGTATCATTCAATTTAAGCAGAGTCTCTTGTAAACAGCATATGACTGGTCATGCTATTTTTTTTATCTGCTCTGCCAATCTCTGCTTTAGACTGGAGGGTTTAATCGATTCACATTTAAAGTAAGTACCGATAATGCAGGACTCCCTTCTGCCATTTTGCTATTTGGTCTTTGTCCCTCAATTCTTCCCTTAATGCCTACTTTCATATATATTTGATTTTTTTTTTCAGTGTACCATTTTGAATCCGTTCTCATTTCCTTATGCATACATTTTTAAACATTTTCTTTGAGGTTACCATGGGGCTGAAATTTAACATCCTAATATTGAACAACCATGTTTGATTTGATACCAATTTAACCTCAATAGCACACAGAAATACTTTACCCATTCCTCTCCCCACTTTTTTCTTGTACCTGTTATTCTGTATCTTTATATACACTGTATGTCCAAAACATGGCTTTATCATTACTCTTTATATGTCTGCATTTTAGAACTTGTAGAAGTAAAAAGTGGAGTTACAGACGAAAAAATAAAATATACCAATATTAGCATTTACAATTACCCACTATGGTTACCTTTACAGCTTATATCCACTGTCTAGTATCCTTCCCTTTCAGTCTGAAGAACTCCTTTTAGTACAGAATGTAGGGCAAGATCTAGTAGTGATGAACTGTCTCAGGTTTTGTTTATCTAGGAATGTCTTGATATTTCACTCATTTTAGAAAGGCAGTCTTGGCAGATACAAAATTCTTAGTTGGCAATTCTTTTCTTCTAAACTTAAAATATTTTATCCCGCTGCTTTGTTGCCGTCATGGTTTCTGAAAAGTAATCAGCACTTAATCTTACAGGCCTCACTCATCTACATATGTTGCTTCCCCCTGCTTTCAGAACTCTATCGTCCTTCTTGGCATAGGACTATTTGGTCATTATGTGTCTAGGTATGGTTCTCTTTGAATTTATCCTGTTTGGGATTTGTTGGGAATCTTGTATCTGTATATTCATGTCTTTTGTTAAATTTGGGACGTTTTCTGCCATTATTTATTTGAATATTCCTTCTGGCCCTTTCTTTGTTTCTTCTCTTTCTGGGACTCCCATAATGTGTGTACTGGTAAGGCTGATGGTGTCCCACAGGTCTCTTAGGCTCTGTTCATTTTTTCTACTCATTTTTCTTTCTGCTTAGTCTGAATCATTTCAATTGCCAAGTTACTAATTCTTTCTTCTGACAGCTCCCATCTGCTTTTGAAGCCCTCCAGGGAATTTTTCATCTCGGTTATTTTAGCCTTCAACTCCAATATTTCTTATTTGGTTCCTTTGTAAAATTTCTCTCTCTAAAGCACCCCAGAGAACCTCTTTTGTTGCTCAGATGTAGGCTCTGTCTCTCAGCTAACACAACAAGCAAAGTCACCCAAGGGACATGACTCCCAGGGGTGTAAACCTTCCTGGCAACATGGGACAGAAATCCTACAATGAGGTGTGACTCAGCATCAAGGGATTGAGAAAAACATCTCGACCTAAAGGGGGAAGAGTGAAATGAGACAAAATAAACTGTCAATGGCTGAGAGATTTCAAGCAGAGTAGAGAGTTTATCCTGGAGGTTATTCTTAGACATTATACAGATATCACCTTTTTAGTTAAGGTATAATGGAGAGGCTGGAGGGAACTGCCTAAATTGTTAGAGCTGTGTTTCAGTAGCCATGTTTCTTGAAGATGACTGTATAATGATATAGCTTTCACAATGTGACTGTGTGACTGTGAAAACCTTGTGTCTGATGCTCCTTTTATCTACCTTATGGACAGATGAAACATATGCATTAAAAATAAATAAATAATAGGGGAACAAATGTTAAAATAAAATGAATCTAGTATGGAAATGCTAGAGACCAATGAAAGGGAGGGGTAAGAGGTATGGTATGTATGAATTCTTTTCTTTTTTCTTTTTCTTTTCCTTTTCTGTATTGATGCAAATGTTCTAAGAAATGATTGTGATGATGAATATACAACTAAGTGATGATATTGTGAGTTACTGATTATGTACCAAGAACAGAATGATCATATGGCAAGAATGTTCATGTCTGTATGTTGTTATGTTTAAAAAAAAAATAAAAGATTTCTCTCTTTATTGAGATTCTCATATTATCTATTCATCATTTTCTTGATATTATTTAGTCCTTTCTCCATGTTTTCCTTTACCTCCTTCAGTGCGTGAGGATCATTTTCTTCAAAGTTGGTGTTAAATACGTCCAAAGTCTGGTCTTGTTTGTTGATGGTTTCTGAATTTTTATTTGTTTCTTTTGAATGGGTCATCATTTCATGTTTCTTCCTGTTTTGTTGCATTGTTACATTTTAATATTTAATGTGTTAACTCTGGAATTTAATCCCTGAGCTGTCTGTTCCTTAAGTTTATACTCAGTGATATGACTAAGATATCTTTGAATGCCAGTAGATAACAAAAACAAACAAACCAATTATATAAAAAAAAACCACTTTTCACAGTCTTTGAAAATTGGCTCTGCATTGGATGGTACTCTCCTTCAGAGTTTAGCCCTTCTCACCAAGAAGATCAGCCACAGGCAAAAGTGAAGTATAGGGTCTGCTCTTGCTTCTCTGAGCCTGTGTCTTATCCTGGACTTGTCCTGTCTCACAGCCTAAGGAATTCCGTTGTTTACATGACTCTGTATATCCCCTCTATTCCCAATACACACAGAACAGGCTCTCCTCCAGAGTACTTTCATAGATTTAAGGTAGGTAATCCTTTGCCCCAGGCTGCTTTGACTAAAAAGCTGTTTCTTACACTGCTTTAACTTTGGCATATGTCTGCTGTGCAAGTTCTGGGAAATGAACTCCAGACAAGTGCCTTGCTTCACTCTTTCAGGATGCCACCCAATAGTGTGACACCAACATACAGGGACCCCAATATGAGCATAGGGGTTACTCTGCTTCCTCTGGAACAGGGCCAGGGACCACAATGGTACACCGGCTGGCTCCACATCACCGAGGAGGGACCATAAGTTTCTCCTTATGGAGTTTTGTGGGGTGGGTGGGTTATTTATCTATTTATTTATTTTAAAATACTAAAAAACACCAAAACAAACGCAAACACTCAACTTTTGATCATTCCGTTCTACATATATAATCAGTAATTCACAATATCATCATATAGTTGCATATTCATCATCATGATCATTTCTTGGAACACTTGCATTTATTCAGAAAAAGAAATAAAAAGAAAATAGAAAAAAATTCATACATACCATATCCCTTATCCCTCCCTTTCACTGATCATTAGCATTTCAATCTAAGTCTATTTTAACATTTGTTCCCCCTATTATTTATTTTTATTCCATATGTTTTACTCGTCTGTTGATATGGTAGATAGATAAAAGGAGCCTCAGACACAAAGTTTTCACAATCACACAGTCACATTGTGAAAGCTATATCATTATATAATCATCTTCAAGAAACATGGCTACTGGAACACAGCTTCACATTTTCAGGCAGTTCCCTCCAGCCTCTCCATTACATCTTGACTAACAACGGGATATCTATTTAATGTGTAAGAATAACCTTCAGGATAACCTCTCGACTCTTTTTGGAATCTCTCAGCCATTGACAGTTTATTTTGTATCATTTCACTCTTCCCCCTTTTGGTTGAGAAGGTTTCCTCAATCCCTTGATGCTGAGTCTCAGCTCATTGCAGGATTTCTGTCTCACGTTGCCAGGAAGGTCCACACCCCTGGAAGTCATGTCCCACGTAGACAGGGGGAGGGCGGTGAGTTTGCTTGTTGTGTTGGCTGGAGAGAGAGGCCACATCTGAGCAACAAAAGAGGTTCTACTGGGGGTGACTCTTAGGCCTAATTTTAAGTAGGCTTGACCTGTCCTTTGTTGGGTTAAGTTTCATATGAACAAACCCCAAGATTGGGGGCTTTGTTTGTCCACACTGCTTGTGAGAATATCAAGAATTCAACTTGGGGAAGTTTGAATTTTCCCCTGTTCTCACCATTCCCCAAAGGGGGCTTTGCAAATACTTTTTTATTCACTGTTCAAATCACTCTGGGATTTATTGGGGCATCACTCTGGACAAACCAACAAAATCTCATGCTCTACTCAAGGTTCCATGTACTATGGTGTTCAATTAAGCTGTCTACATAAGTTACATTAGGAAATGCACTAGTCAAAATAAAAATTTTTGTACCAAATAAACATTTTTTGCTTTAGTCTCACACATAAAGTGAGAATTTAAAATATTAATTACCATCTATTTTCAGCACCCTGCAGTAATGACATTCCTTTGTTCTTCCTCATGCAAAAACATTTTTTAAACTTGTACATTTAGTCACTATCATTATACACTCTAGGCGTTCCTAGATTATACCATCTCAGTCTTTACTGTCTATCTTTCGCTCTGATTTCATTTGTGCCCCCAGCCTTCCTCCCTCTATCATCCTCACATTCAGCTTCATTCAGTGTTTTAACATAGATGTATTACAGTTAAGTAGTATCGTGCTGTCCATTTCTGAGTTTTTACATTCAGTCCTGTTGCACAATCTGTATCCCTTCAGCTCCAATTACCCAATATCTTACCCTATTTCTATCTCCTGATGGTCTCTGTTACCAACGAAATTCTCCAAGTTTATTCACTAATGTCAGTTCATATCAGTGAGACCATACAGTATTTGTCCTTTTGTTTCTGGCTAGTCTCACTCAGCATAATGTCCTTAAGGTCCATCCATGTTGTTAAGTACTTCTTAACTTTATTCTGTCTTACGGCTGCATAATATTCCATCATATGTATATACCACAGTTTGTTTAGCCACTCATCTGCTGATGGACATTTTGGCTGTTTCCATTTCTTTGCAATTCTAAATAATGCTGCTATAAACACTCGTGTGCAAATGTCCGTTTGTGTCCTTGCCATCATGTCCTCTGAGTAGATACCTAACAATGGTATTGCCGGGTCATAAGGCAATTCTATATTTAGCTTCCTGAGGAACCGCCAAACTGCCTTCCACAGTGGTTGTACCATTTGACATTCCCACCAAGAATGGATAAGTGTGCCTCTTTCTCCACATCCTCTCTTGTCATTTTCTGTTTTATTGATAATGGCCATTCTGGTGGGTGTGAGATGATATCTCATTGTGGTTTTGATTTGCATTTCTCTAACAGCCAGGGAAGCTGAGCATCTCTTCATTTGCCTTTTGGCCATTTGTATTTCCTCTTCTGAAAAGTGTCTGTTCAAGTCTTTTGCCCATTTTGTAATTGGATTGGCTGTCTTTTTGTTGTTGAGTTGAACAATCTATAAATTCTGGATACTAGACCTTTATCAGATATATCATTTCCAAATACTGTCTCCCATTGTGTAGGCTGTCTTTTTACTTTCTTGATGAAGTTCTTTGATGCGCAAAAGTGTTTAATATTGAGGAGTTCCCATTTCTTTCTTTCTTTCTTTAATGCTCTTGTTTTGGGTGTAAGGTCTAGGAAACCCCCTTTGTGAGGTTTCTGTTGTTGTTGATTTTACCTTTTCCACATTTCCTCTAGTTTTTTTTTCTTTACATGGGCAGGCACCAGGAATCGAATCCAGGCCTCTGGCATGGTGGCAAGAACTCTGCCACTGAGCCACCGTTACCCAGCTCCTATAGTTTTTAAAGGTATGTTTTGCTGATTCTGTCCTCGCTCAGTTACTGCAACCTTTAACTATTTCCTAGTTCTGAGGAAGAAGACTCTGCCAGTTTTTGCTAGTTATTCAGAGTCTGTGGGGGAACAACACCTGTCTCATCTTGGTCGACTGGAAGTCCAACATTTAACAGTGTTAAAAGCAGTGAATGCAACGCTTTAGCACAAAATAAGAAGATTTAAAGAATCTCTGAGTGCTAATTCTGCTTCAGTAATGGTTCTAGACTGGGAGTACAAAAAGAGTGGACTTTATCTATTGTGAAAGAATTATAACTCAGTCTGGTTTGTGCTTAGAGTCACCCATGAGACTGGGAGCTAAAATGCAGATTCCTGTATTCTATTCCCGGACTTTCGAATTCAGTGGGTCTGAAGTGGGTCCTTGGAAAGTTGCCCACTTAGAAAGCTCCCAGTTTATTCACATGCACAGCACATTTGCAATCTACTGATTCAAACTATTCTTTTTAATCTGTAGTCAGTAGTAAGAAACATCTCTCTGCTCTTAAAAACGTACAGAGCAACTGAAGAGAAATAAGAGTCATGTCAGACTATTTCAAAACATTAAAACAGGGGTTGGCCACGGTGGCTCAGCAGGGAGAGTTCTCACCTGTAATGCCGGAGACCTGGGTTTGATTCCTAGTGCCTGCCCATCCAAAAAAAAAAAAAAAATAGCATCAGGAAAATATGGTACTGTGTATATTTTCTAAGAAAGAAAGCATTCTATAAGAGGACTATAAAAAACTGGAAATGCCAAAATGACACCACAATCACTCGACAACACTGCTTAAAGGGAAATCTTGGTTACCCATTAAGTCCCCAAAAGCAACTTGGCTAGCAAAAAAAAGTATATGGCCTCTTACTTGTCTAGATAATAAGCTGCTCACTTATTCAGAGTAACATTAGTACCCATTTTAACTGATTTTATACAAGCTTTCTCACCAATATAGCTTCCTTCCCTGTTCTGACACAGCAGTTGTTTTAAAGGATCAGCCTCTTAGATTTTGTAGCAATTGCTCATGTGTTAAAAGCCACAGATGAATACGAGCAATACATGAATTCACAGAAGCACATCTACACAGTTTCACCAATTTCATCAAAAGGTTAGGAAAACACAATCCCTCCCCTGGCAGCTATAGATGCTTCCTAATACTGTAATAAACAGACTCTAAAGTCCACTTGTAAAGATTCTAAATTTGAAAAAGTTTTTTTTTGTTGTTGTTAACTATGGAAAACAAGCATACAACAATTGGCCTCCTGGCTTTACAACAAAGAACACATTTCAAAAATACTCTTTCCTATCACAACCCCTGATCACAAAGACAGAAGAGACAGTGATAGTACTGGAAACAATTCCTAGACGTGGAGACCCTGTCCACCTTTTCTTTCTTTCTGGTGAGTGGGTATCATTCCCAAACCACTACAAGGGCTGCCACCCTAGTTACCTCTTCCCCACCAAAAAACATGTATCTACCTCCAAAAGGCCTGTTAATTCCAACTGGCCTTCTCCTCCTTGACTCCTGCCTCAAAGAGGGAACCCCTTCCATATTTACCAGTAGGATCCCTCTCTCAGAGCACCTGGCTATCATCTTTCTGCTACGGACTCTCCTCTCTTACATCTTTAATATTTTCCTTGCCACCCACTCACTACTCAGTGGCTTTGTCAGTCATATCTTCTGCCTAGTCATAGAACACATTTGAGTGTGTAAATCCTACATTCACACCTTCTCATTTAAAGTTACCACTACTCCTTTTGTCATTCAATGAATATATTATTAGAAGACACTGTGCTAGTACCAGTAGAAAGAAAAGGTAGAAATATGATTTTAAGCTACTTTACCCCTCTCATACATATTAAGAGAAGAAAAAGAGGAAGATTAAAAGAAGTCACCATAAAATATACTTTAGTTCCCGGAGCAGGGAGGTCAAAAGGGCCTCTTTCTGTCTAGAGAAATCCTGGAAGAGGTAACAATTTTAAGTCAGGCTTGATGGTCAAAACGCAGCTGTTTTCCTCTCCAATCCACTCTGTCCTACAACCCTGCTGGAGTACCACTAAATCATGTTATGTTACTTTGATGTGGAAAACCTTCAACAGGTCTCTACTGACAAATCAAAGCAAAGGAACTCTGATGGGCAACGAGGCCCTGTGAATGAGCCCAGCCTGCTTCTGCACATAGCCCATTCAAATGTGGTACATCAACTCTCATCAATGGAAACTTCATACAGTGCTTTCTAGACATCCTGGAACTCCTTGTCCCCACCTTTGCTTATGCCACCTTGCCAGCCCAGGGCTACCAAATGTGGTCGTTTGGTGCGCAATCTATGCAGTTGTATATGACAGCCATAACTATGCTCATCAAAATGCTTAGTGTTTTGTGGTATTTTAGGTGGTTTTCAAAGAATATTTTCCACAATGAGCATGTATTATGTGTCTAAATACTGAGTGAGAAAAAAGTACACACAGGAAAAGCTTCATACTACTCTTCAAACCCTGAAGTGAAGACTATTTTCTCTACGAAGTATTCTCTGAGTTACTTATCAAGAAACAGTCTTGGATGCATGGGTATTTCAGTGGTAATATGCTCGCCTTCCATAGGGGAGACCCAAGTTCAATTCCTGGACCATGCACCCCCCCAAAATAGAAGCAATCTATGTCCTCCTTATTCTTAAGACTTTGGACTTTATTATTACTTCGACATACACCTTCCTGTATTACAGCTGCTATATCTCTCTTATACCTGTCATATCACAGGCACAGTACTAGGGACTTTTACTCATGTTATTTTATTTAATCTCCACCGTGAGTCTATAAAGTAGTTATTACCATCCCTGTATTATAACAGAGGAAGCTGAGGCTGGATAACTTGCTCAAGGCAAGGAACTATCCAATGGTTCTTACAAAGTTTACATTTAAATCCAGTGTAGTCTGGCTTTAAAATCCTTAACTCCAAAATACTTGGCAAATGACTAAATGCCTTTTCCAGTACTAGCCTCTGAGTGTCTTAAGTGGGGAGACAATATCTTATTGATCTTTGTACACTTGGATGCCTAGCCTAGGGTGTCAATCAAAAGTAGGAACTCAGGGTGGTGCAATCGTGGCTCAGCGGCAAGAATTCTTGCCTGCCAAGCAGGAGACCTGGGTTTGATTTCCGGAGCCTTCCCATGCCAAAAAAAAAAAGTAGCAACTCAAAGATTATCTTTTCATGACTAAGTAAAAGATTCACTTCTTGGAAAAAATGGTAGAATGTTGACTGTGATGTTGTGACTCCTAAGACAGCAAGCAACCACCCAACCAGCAAACCCTGTAGGTTCTAGCTTTAAAATGAATCGAAAGTTATGCTGTCTCCACAGCTCTACTACTTCACCTTAGTCTCAGTCTAGACCATTACCATCTCTGAACTATTCTCCCTGTTTCTACTCTTCTCCCCACAAATCTATTCTTAGCAAGTCAACCTGAGATGGGACTGTGCTACTCCTCTACATAAACCCTCCAATGTCCCTTCCCTTCTTACCCTACCCTACATGGCTATGCATGAATAGGTCTCCACATACAATGCTAAGCCTCCTCTTGTCTCTACCTCCCTTCCCTCACTAGCCCCAATCCACATTGGCTTTCTTCTATGCATTGGCTGTTTCCTCTGCATAGAATGCCCCTTTCTCTAGATTACTGCATGGGTGGCTCCATATCAACACTTAGGGCTCAGGTACAGGGTCACCTCTTCAGAGGTATTTCTTAAACATTATTTACTGAAGGAACCCACTGCTATTCTCTGTCTCAGGTTTGCATATGCAGTAAGGGCAATGAGGAAACAACTTGCAGTTTTTTAAAAATGTGTAATTTCACCTGTCTCTCCAATTAGATTGTAAGCTCCATGAGAGTAGAGATCACACTACATCCTCAGCACCGGAATCAAGGAGGGCATTCAAATGTCCTATGTTGCTATTGAGCCAAACTGGATATAAAACCAAACTTTATAAATATAATGTTTATTTAAACACTTTATGTGGCATTATGACAATGTCAAACAAACTTATTTGGACTCCAATAACTAAGCACTCAGATAACATTAGGCTTAGAGCATAGAAGCCCAGAGATGGCTTAAAAGTTCATGTAACTCCTGTAATCACAATGCTTCATTCAAAGCATATGCGCACTTTGATGAGGAACAGGTCAGAGGCTCATCATATTCACAAATGAGAACACGATACCAAGAAAGACATAGAACAACTGAACAAAGAAATTATAAATCATGCTTTCTTTAGAAAAGCCATGCCTCTATATTGTGTGTGTATATATTTTAAACATCCTTTGAATTCACAGCCATGAGATCTAGAAGAAGCCTTTAAGTATACAAATGCAGTATTTTAAAAAGTATCGTTTAAAAAATATCATTCTTGATTAATTTCAACAAAAATCAGAAAATACACATCACTTTCAATAAACACACATGCAAAAAATACTCATCATCTGATAGGTATTAACTCATTCAATGAATTAAAAAGCTTACTTCCTGACATGGGGAAGAGGTATTATTATGCCCTAACCATGCTGTCACCAGCCTTCATTTAATCCTGCTTTATCTTTTACCCTCTAATAATTATTTTTAAATGCGTAAATACTTACCATAATGTGACTGAAATGCCTGTGGTTTGACAACCTGATTACAGTCGTTACACACCACCAAGTAGAAATCATCATGGGCTGGACAGTGACCAAATATTGGCATGTCTGCAACAAAGAGACAGAGCATTACTCACTCATCTGGTTCTAAATGATATGAAACTATTTGGGATGGCAATACTTTCTAACATAGCTGCCTTCTTATAAAGTGCACCAGGATAATTGCTACTCCAGTTTAAAATTGATGTGGTGGGCCATGATTATTAAGAGAAAAATCAATCAGGCTTACAATGACACATTTATAAAAAGTCAAAAATAAAATTCACCAAAAATCATTAGTATGAGGTGAAATAAAAATCTATTAAAATGCAAACAATGTATAATTCTCACAATGAAGTAACCTTCCATGAACTCTAAAAGGGTTCTGGGGAAAAATTTGCAACCATATAAAATGCTTAGTAATTCACAAAGCTGTATCATCTAATGGTTTTATTTATTTAACTATGCATTGTATTCCATCCATCTGGTGCCTGAGTTCTACTGAACAGTTAAGAAAGGGATCAGAGGTTTCACTGAAGAGTAAAACTGCTGGTTTTGCCAGCGTGTCATAAAAGAAATTATTTTTACGTTTTTTTTTCAGGTCACAATAGCCTATTGTCCATTTGCTTACATACCAATACCACTGAACTTGCATATCAATGTACTGAACTTCAGTGTAAACACAGCATTTTGTACATTAATCTCAGTTTGGTTATGAGAATAGGACAGGGTATATTATTTTTTATAGTAAGAAGTAAATTTAAATTAAAATGCAAAAATAAAATTAAACCATCTGCATATACATGAAAACTGAAAATAACTTGGCACCTGGCAATATATAGTCAACTAAAAAGCTCCAAGCATGAATAATTAATTATTAACAATATAGGGAAAACAGCTAAAAGTTCAGATCCAGAATCAAAGCATCTATATATTTCAAAATTGGTGATTTTAAACAAGTATTTTACACTAGATGTACTATTCAGAATATCTGCAATAATAAGCACATTTCAGTTAGGCAACTATTTTAGTACGCCAAAGACCAAATTTACCAAAAGGTGATTATTTTTGCATTCTTCCCTGTAAGATTTAATCTAATACTTTCTCCATCTTGGATAATTTTGGTGGTTTAGGGAAAAAGGTCAAAGGAGATCTCAAGTGATAAAATCTCTAAAATCTCAAAATTACTGATATAACATCTAAACATAGCTATGGCTCAGATTTTCTTAGTTCTTATTGTGCTGAATTCCACTGCTAACTAGCCATAAATCTGAATATAAGCTGGCCCAACATGCTTCTGAAATGCAGTAACAGTATTAAGTAATTTCTACACACTATTATTTCATTTTATCCTCACAATCCCCTAGGTAGATACTGTATTTCACTTTAAAGAGAAGGAAACAGAGTCAAAGAGAGGTGGAGTAATCTAAGGTCAAAAGCTAGGATTTGAATACGGCCCAAAATGTTGACTTTAGTCCCTCTTAAACACTAGAGGAATAATGATTAATAAAAATCCCCTCCAGATTCTAACTAGAAGGAGTATCTTGGAATGCCAGGACTGAAAACTTCCGACTACCTAAACCGATTAAATAACATAAGCTTTAGTAGACTACTGATGACCTCTGAGGCTTGGCTTAATTCTTTAATGAAAAATAGGAGCCAAAAATGTGCTACTTTCCTGGAACGCATGCCCACATTGAGCTAAATATAGAACTTGTGGGAGAAGGGGAAAGGTTATATCCATGCAATAATCAACATGCAATATGCCATTTTCCATGGCTACAGTATCTTGGCTACTGTTTCATTCTTAAAAATAAAAATTTAAGCAGTGTACCTTCGGTTCCATATACCCCTGGGCTAAATGTCCTTGCTACAGGACTACTGATAAGAAATAATCAAATTACAAAAATGGTATAACATTTGTAATTTACAGTACAGAAGTATGGAACACCTATACATATCAAAGCAATAGTTTCATTCATTAATCAAATTAATTAAATTCCTTAATTAAACAGTAGTGACAATGGCATTAAATAAGTGGTTAATTTAGTTGTAAGCCTCTGCAATGTGTTGGTGGTCTATATGGTTTTCCACAATAGTGACTGTAGAGCAACACTGATTAAAATACATCATTTTACTGGATACACCTGGTGACTAACCCCTAAACCCTACCCCATCTTTTATAAATAAGGCAATTAAAAAAAATTAAAAGCTGTACTGAGTCTTTCAAGTAATAAGGCTCAAACTCATCACAATGAAGTTTATACAGAAAGTTGTACTTTTTTGTCCTAGTTCTCTTAATCCTTTTGTGAGACTTAAAAATGCTAGTAAAACTAAGAAGATAGGTGGTCATTCTGTAAGGGAGCAGGAAATTACACTTTTATAAAACTTACATTTCTTCAATAACTTAATATCATTTACAATTGATGACAGTAATGATGATAATCATAACAACAGAGAGGTAACACTTATTGAGAGGTGACTATGTACCAGGCCCTTTGCCAAGTATATTTTACATTGTTTCTAATAACCATCCTACAATAATCTTACAATATATCCTACAACAGTCATACAATATAATCCTCATTTTACTAAGGGGGAAACTAACTTATCTGCCATCACCCAACACAAAAGCACAACCAGGATTCAAGTTCAGGTTTCAGTCATATCTGCGAACTCAGTTCTTAATCTCTCATTAGCACATCACATCTCCCTAAAAAGCACACACACAGAATGCTCGGGATAGAAACATGGTATATACTTAAGTCTAGTTCATGATTCCCTATGATGTGGAGTTCTTGTTATGAAAATCTAAAGCAACTTTAATTTTAGCTTTCTAAATTCTTTACTTTCTGATATCCATATTTAGAAGTAAGCAAGAAGACACAAAATAATTTAAATAAAATGTCTTAAAAAAAAAAAGAGTAACATATCCTTTCTTTTGCACTAGGACATTCCAGAGGCCTCAGAAACAGTAAAAGAGTGTGGAATGCTGTGGCAACAGAAAGAAATGAAGTAACTTGTGTGAGAATAGCGTATATGCTTCTGAATATTTTTAAAGCTTAAATTCACAATTAATCCATCTACAAATTAACATATGAAATTAGCCCAAATACAGAGAAAATAAAATACTAAATAAAATGAGTTTCTAAAACTTCACAAAATACATTTTAAATATATAACTTAAACCATTACATATTGTATTTGAACTCATGCATTCTGAACTAATTCAAAAGAAGAGCTTTTACTGTTGTGTAAGCTCTAAGTCTTTCTCAGGATTTGAGTCACCCCATCTTTCAATTAGCAAGTGGCCCACTCTAGGCCATTAAGTACGAGGCCAGCATACTAAGGACTAGGTTTAAGCACATGGATACTTAAGCACATGTGTGCAGAAACTCCACAGTCACATGTAGAATGGGGGTCCTCTCCTGGATACCAGACCTCAAAAAGTTAGCAGAAACCCTTAATTATTTTGGTATTGCTACCCCCACTTTGAGGGATAAATGAAAATGAAACTTGGGTATTACAGCAAAGCATTTAATCTTTGTCTGTAAGACGGGTGTCTCCCTTCTCCCACGTATCTCAAGATCTTACACACCAATGACTCACACATTTCTATCTCCAGTCCAGGTGGCCTGGAGTTTCGTCTAGACTCACTCATCCAACTGTCTACTAGACATTGCCATCTAGGTGTCTTATATACATCTCAAACTAAACAAACATGTCCAAGAGAACTTTGCTTTACACTTGGCATGTCTCATCCCAACCCAATCCAACAACCTTTCCTCTTTTGGATAAATGATATTAATTCACCAATTGGCTCAATCTAAAAACCCAAATTTCATCTACTCCTCTGTCCCTCATGACAACCAGTCCATCAGCAAGTCTGGGTCAGCTCCATGCTAAAACCCCTGTCCACTTCTCTCCATTACAAATGCCATAGCCACCACTGTAGGGCTGTCACGAGCACCCTTCCACTGGACTATGGAAGAAGCCTCCTAAGTGGTCTACAATCTTGTCTACATGGCCACTGGAGTAATTCTTTAAAATCCTCCACTAGATAATGTTATTCTCCAGCTTCTAATTCTCTGGTGGCTTCCTACTTCTCTTGGAATAAAATCCCAGAATTTACCACATACCTCAACAGTATGTCACCTGTCTCCCTCTTGCCTGCCGTTCCCTCATTGCCTACTCCCCTCATTCTGCTCCAGGCACACTGACCTCCTTTCTTTCCTCAGACCCAGAAAACTCTTTCTTGGCCAGCCTCTGCCCTTTCTTCACAAGATGCTCGGTGCATTTTCACACTTCAGGTCTTGGCTTAGCTGTCACCTCTTCAAAGGGCTGTTCCCTCATTCCCTCCCCCTCCTCAATTAGTCACTCTCTATCATCGGTATTTTAAGCAGAGTGGCTCAGAGTGTGGGCCAACCACTAACTATCACTGAATCCTGACTTCCTCATTCAAGAGTTATGCGACCCTGGGCAAGTTCTATATATAACCTCTTTGAACTTCAGTTTCCTCATGTCATATGGTGATAAGCATAGTACCTACTTCACAAGATTATTAGAAATATTAAGAGTTAATAATATGCAAAGCCTTTGAAGGGTACCAGGCCCCAGGAAGTGCTCATTCATATCCCCACCATTGTACAACCTGTGAAACAGGAGTTGTACATCCCCACTGTACAGTTCCTACAAGAAACCAAGGCATGCAGACATTGCTATCTTACAAGGTATTAAGTAACAGCCAAAATCTGAACCAAGGATTGCTCAGTTGCCAAAGCCAGGCACTTTCTGGAGTTCTCCTAAAATATTGCAAGAACTGGGCTCTTCCATGCTACTCCTACTGCCAGTGCCAATGTCAGGATCTGGTGACTTCCACTCATCTGGAGGTGTCTCCTAAGAAGGCCAGAAGTTCCCCGCCTCCAGCCAAAGCTACTTATCTGCAAAGCTATAATGCCACTTCTCTCCTTAAAGAACTCTGTGGGCTCCAAACTGGGGCTTGAATCCCTCTGCACTACCTCATTGTAAGCAAAACCCTTAGTGCTCTGGGCCATCTCATCTCTGAACTTGAGTCAACCTGCCTCAGTCTCAAGACGCATCAGCATTCCCAGATCCTGCTGTATTCTCCCACAACTGTGTCTTTTGACAGGACAGTTTGTACAGCACAGAAAACCTTTACCTTTTCCCTTTGTAAAATTCCCACTATTCAGCAAGAGCCAGCTTCAATGATCACTCTGCTGGCCTCCTACTCATACCATTCATACCTCCACTACAGCTCTTCACTCACTGATTTATGATTACGAAGGATAAGCCATAATTGAACACTTCTGAAACCCTCTGACAGTGATTCCTTGCCTTGCTTAGCACAGACCCTGAGCTATGCCTTCTTATTGTGTGTTTTCAAAGTAAATGACTGACATGTCAAACCCTTCTGTGACTTCTGGCCTCATTGCCACTTCCTTCGAGACTTGGCCAGGCAAGGTACCTTTTACATGCTCTGAAAGCACCGACTTAGCCTTGCTACCCAGAACTATCTCCATTCTAAGTAGTCATCTAGCTATGGGAGCCTTAATCATTGTATTCTCTAGCAAACCACATTCCACATTTGTTTTGTTTGCAGCTGTGGTATCAGTGCCTAACTTGGACCCTAGGAAACAAGAATGAATATGTGTTGAATACTGGCAAATTCTCTTTAGCTAGTATATCCAGGACAGTACCTAAGAGCAGTTCTACAGTCAGAATACTTGGATTTAAATCCCTACTCCTCCTCTGACTAGCTGTATGAACATGGATAAATTATTTAAACTCTAAACTCTCTGATCTTCAGGCTCCTCGACTATAAAATAAGGTTATGGTGTTAGTGGAAGGATTAAATGAACTAATCCATCCATGGAAAGCTCTCAGTGCTGGGCATATAGTAAGCATTCAATAAATGTTAGCTAAAGAATACAAAATATGAAACACAAACATATTAGAAATGTTTGCCTCAAGGACCCTAGCTCTCATTAATTCAAAGGAAACTGATATATACACCAAATGGCAATTTACTATTTTACAAGTTGAGCTTAGCTCTCAAGCAGTCTTGCACCCCAACCCTTTTGATAAACACACTCTTCCTTGTAGACAATGAAAGGAAAAGGAACAGCAGAACAGAAATGCTGGGGCTGTCTGCAGATGCCCCGTGGCCGATGTCTAAGAGTTTAAGCTCTACCCCACTAACCAGGAAGAGTCCAAAACTTTAAGCCAGGAAGTTATATGCTACAAAAGGTAACTTTGGGAGTGTAGATCGACTAAGGTAAGAGGAAGAGAGCAGTCCCTAGTCACTGATGCAAAAGTCAGAGTGAGAGAGGAAAAGCCTGTGCGAGGAAGATGATCCTCTGGAGGACCTTCTAAAAAGCTCAAGAGATTGTGTGATGTGGGGGTGAGGCAGAGGGAGGAATCCAAACATAGGTCTGCAGTTTATTCCTCCTTCACTGCAGCTAATGCAGACTCATGGATGGTGGGAGATGAAGAACGTAAGAACTTAGTTTGCTAAAGCAGTACCGTCTTAGAGCCGTACAGGATAATAAAGCAGCAACTTGAGCCAGGCTGGCTGGGTTCACATTCCAGTCCTGCTACTTCCTGAACTCATACTTCAGTGTCTTCATCTATAATTGGATAAAATAGTAAAACCTACCTCATGGGTTGTTGGAAAGACTAAATAAATATATGTAAGATGCTTCTAACAGTGCTTGTCATGGGTTGTTGGAAAGACTAAATAAATACATGTAAGATGCTTCGAACAGTACTTGGCACATAGTAAAACTCTGTATGTCTGAGCTATTTTTACCATTATCCCCATTTTCTTTTTGGTTCTGAGCCAAACAGTGGTTGTGCCTCCATTCATACTCTACCCACTCCCCACAGTAACCACAGAGATGCTATTAAATCATCAATCAGATGTCTCTTGGCCTGGGTAAACCCCTTAGTGGTTTCCCAATGTAGTCACAATGAAACCCACTGCTTAAAAGGCCCTACCTGGACTCTGCAACTTCAAGACACAGGCACTCTTCTTGCACTCTCCATTCCAGTAGTCTAATCCTTAAGAGCTATGCCCACACGTCACTTTTCTACTTCAAGGCCTTTGCTAATACTGTGAAGGATATTTGCCTGGCTGACACCAGTCTCAGCTTAAATTTCATTGGGAAGACCTTCTCTAACCATCCAGCTTAAAGCAAACTCCTATTTCTTCCCACAGGTCTCTCTCATCACACATTGGTTATTTGTCATTTGTGTCCTGGCTATCTACTCCACTATGATATAAGTGCCACAAAAGCATGAGCCATGTCTACTCAGCACAATACCTGGCCAATAGTAGGTTCTCAGCAAAAGATTTTGAAAACAGCCTCTTGAATAAGACAGCCCGAGTTCAAATCCCAACCCTATTACTGAGGTGAAATCCCAACTTGACTTTGGGCAAGTTACTGACCTTCTCTGTGCCTCACTACATTTAACTGTAAAAAGGAGATAACAGTACCTTCTTTAATGTACAATTATGAAGATCAAGTGAATTCGTATATATAAAGCCCTTAGAACTGTGTCTGGCACAAAGTATGTGTGAGTAAATGTAACCTATCATAATTATTACCATCAGTGTATTGCACTGTCCACTTCCACTTCTAATCCTTGCCTGTGTGTCAGGTATCATGGAAAATACTCTATATACGCCATTAATTCATTCTTTCATACATACATTTGTGTGTTGAATGCTTACTACAGTCAGGCACTGTAGTCTAGGGATTGGGTATACATAAGTGAACAAAAATAACAGCAATAATTATTATCAGACATTATTAATACTTTTAACAAAATAAAGGTATGTCCCTCCTCAGAATAAAGTTTCACAGCTCAAAGTATCATTCATGGATCAGCAGCTTTAGCATCAGCTGGAAATTAGGTTGAATTGCAGAATGCCAGGTCCTATTTAAGACATATCAAATCAGAATCTGCATTTCAACAAGATCTCCAAGTAATTTATATACCTGTTTAAGAAGCACTAAAAACAGTATTGTACAATTTAGATCAACATTTGCATGGTATTATCATATTGGAGAAATAACACATATCATAGTAATTCAGACTTTTTCTAATCCATTTATCAAACGTATATGGAGTATCTACTATGTGCCACGTGATGAGTTAAGTGCTAGGAGTTCAATGATAAACAAAAACAGATCCAGACCGTGCTTCATGGAAGTTGCAATCTAAAGAGACAGACTGTCAAAGAACAAAGCAAATAAATGTAAAATCAAGCCTGTAATAAATGATAAGAAGAACTGTGAGATCTAGTCAGGGAAGTTACCCAAGGAAATGAGGCAAAAACTGCAGCTGGAGGAAGTGTAAGAAATAATCAGGTAGGTGGAGAAAGGAAGAAAAGAATTACAAGTAAAGGGAAAAACATGTACAAAAGTCCCTGTGATCTGTGGGAAATATAACATAGCTGAGCAATGAAAGGATGCGACTGTGACTGTATCACAGAAGAAAACAGAAAGTGGTAGGAGATGGGGCTTGAGGGGAGGGAAGGGTTAATTACACAGGGCTCTGAAGACCAAGGTAAAGATTTTGGAGGCTTCAGGAAGATATTTTTTAAATTATCAATTTTTTTTTCTTTTTTTTGCATGGGCAGGCACTGGGAATCAAACCTGGGTTTCCAGCATGGCAGGCGAGAATTCTGCCACTGAGCCACTGTCGCAATGCCCTCAATTACTTTTTAAAGCAACAGTTTTACTGAAATATAATTCACATACCATAAAATTTACGCTTAAATGTACAATTTTATGGGTTTTAGAATATACACAGTTTACCACCATCACCACAAATTTTAGAATATTTTTATCACCCTAAAAAAAAACCTATACCCATTAGCAGTCACTACCCATTCTTCCCTACTTCTATGCGAGTCCCTGACAACCACTCACCTGCTTTCTGTCTCTATGGATTTGCCTATATGGGACATTACACATAAATGGAATCATATAATCTGTGATCCTTTGTGGCTGGCTTCTTTCACTTAAACATAAGGTTTCCATCCATGTTGTATGTAGCACCTATCAGAAGTTCATTCCTTTCTATGTGTGAATAATATTCCATTGTATGGCTACACCACATTTTTTGTATCCATTCATCATGGACATTCAGGTTATTCCCACTTTTTGTTCATCACGAATGATGCTGTTATGAACGTTGATGTACAAGTTTGTGTGTAGACGTAATGTTTTTCTCTTAGTTTCCCAACTGCTATGACAAATACCACACAATACGTAGGTCCAACAATGGGGATTTATTATCTCAGGGTTTTGGGGGCTAGAAGGCCTGTTTCCTCCTAGGGTTGGTAGGCAGCATTCTTGCAGGTTGACAATCCTTGGGGTTCCTTGCCTTTCCCATAACATGGAGATATTCTCTACTTTCTATCCCAGGTTCCAGCTATCTTCTGCCTTTCCCTGCGACTATTGTTTTTATAAGGTCTCCATTAATAGAATTAAGACCTATCCTGCTTCGATCAGCCACATTTTAACGAAAAATAACATCTTCAAAAGGTCCTATTTACCTTAGGCTCACACCCACAGGAATGGGATTAAGAACATGTTTTTTTCTGGGGTATATAACTCTATTATAATTTTCATTTCTCTTGGGTAGGAAGCTAAAAGTAGAACTGCTGGGTCACATGGTCACTCTATGTTTAACTTTCTGAGGAACTGCCAAACAGTTTTCCAAAGAGGCTGCATCATTTTACATACCCACCAGTAGTACAGAGTGGTTTTACATTCTAAATACAAATCCATTATCTAAATATGATTTACAAAAATTTTCTCCCATTCTACGGGTTGCATTTTGACTTTCTTGATGGTGTCCTTTGAAGCACAAAGTTTCTAATTTTAATGGAGTCCAATTTCTGCATTTTAGTTTTTGTTACTTGAGCTTTTGGTGCCACATTTAAGAAACGATTGCGTGATCTGTGGTCATGAAAGTTCATTCCTATGTTTTTTTCTTATAGTTTTATAGTCATCGCTGTTATATTAGGTCTATGATAATGGTGGTTTGGAGCTATGTATCCCAGGAGAAATATGTTCTTAATCAATTACTATGGGTGATGTCTTGTAAATAAGACCTTCTGATGAAATTACTACAGTTAAGGTAAGGCTCAGCTGAATGAGGACAGGTCTTAATTCTATTACTGAAGGCTTTATAGAGATGGGCTAACCTAACCAAGAGGTCCCACTCACAAGAATGGATTAAATGAACATAGCCTTTTCTGGTGTACATAACAGCTCCAAACTACCACACTCCACCCTATGGACCCCAAAAAGACACGTTCTTTCCATATACAAAATATGTTCATTCCATCACAAATATCACAAAAGCCTTAAATCATTTCAGCAACAATATTAAGTACAAAGTCTTCAAAATCAGTTACAGGGTAACTGTGAAAACCTTGTGTCTGATGCTCCTTTTATCTACAGTATGGACAGATGAGTAAAACATTTGGATTAAAAATAAGTAAATAATAGGGGAAACAAATGTTAAAATAAATTGAGTAAACTGAATTACTAGTGATCAATGAAAGGGAGTGGTAAGGGGTATAGAACAAAAATAGGGTAAACAAGGTTAAAATATATTGGGTAGATGGAAATACTAGCAGCCAATGAGAGGGAGGGTTAAGGGTATGGTAGGTATGAGTATTTCCTTTTTCTTTCTTTTTCTGGATGATGCAAATGTTCTAAGAAATGATCATGGTGATGAATATACGACTATGTGATGATACTGTGAAACACTGTTTATATACCAAGAATGGAATGTTCATATGTTATTATATTCTGTCAGTAAAAATATTAAAAAGAAAAAATTCAGTGACAGATGTGCTCTATCCTAAGGCAAAATTCTCCTCTGGCTGTGAACCTGTGAAACTTAGAACAAGTTACCTACTTCCAATATACAAAGGAGGGGCAGTGATAGGATAAACATTCCCATTTAGAAAGGGAGAAATTAGAAGGAAAACAAGGATCAAAGTTCCCAAGCAGTTCCAAAAACCTGCAGGGTCAAAGTTCTCAAATAGTTCCAAAAACAGTTCACTAGCTTTTCAGGTCTGAGAGTCAGCTCGAGAATGATGTTTTATCCTCAGGGCTTGAGAAAGCGGCAGGCCAACCCTTCCAATGGCTTGTGCAGTAGCCCTGCTCTCTCTAATCACTGGGATGAGGGTTTGAACATCTCCAAGCATTGGGGAGGCCACCATGTTCTTCACCCCACCCCCCTCAAGCATCTGGGTAGGCAGACTCTCTGCCATCTCTGGGGCCCAGGTCCCATAGAACAGTGGGGTGTGTGTGTGGGGGGGGGGCAGGCTCTTCCTAATACCCAGGGAATGGGCTCTACCCACTCTGAGGACTGGGGTGGCAGCATTCTTCCAGAACAATGGGACGGCCAACCTCACCTCAAATCCCCAGGCATCTAAGAGCCCTGGGGTGGTAACACTCTTCCTGAACAATGGGGTAGAAGGCCCACCCTCTGCAAACTCATGTTTTCCATGTGCATGGGAGGATCCACTCTTCTGGTCCAGGGAGTCTTAGTTCGAGACCTTCACTTCTATGGTTCTCCCTTTGAAATAATTTTTCCTTCAATCTAACCCTTTTCTGTCCCCTTAAGTCCAGGTTGGCAATGGTTCCATTCATAGAGATCTTGCAACAAACTTGTCAGCATGCAGCACACAGGGGTCCAAACTGTCAGACAATAGGACTTTTCACAAATCCTTCCCAGATAACTACATTTCCAATCCTGGCTTATCCTAAAATGGCTGACTGCTTCCATGTTTGTTTAAACGCTCACATAGGACACTATACTCTGGGGACTCATTTTCCAAAAGCTCGGGATTTTCCACTCAATTTCTGTTTTGTTTTGTTTTTGTACCCAAGAGATCAGTTCTCAGCTTATCCCTTTCCTCTCACATTTAAAAGCTGCAAGGAGAAGCCAAGCTGCATTTTCCATATTTAGTTTGGAAATTTCTTCAGCTAGATAACCAAGCTTGCTGCTTTCAAATTCTCCCTTCCATCCAACACCAGTAACTCAGTGTCGCCAAATTCTCTGCTACTTTAAACCAAGGATCACCTTTCTTCCAGTCTGCAATAACACATTCATCATACCTGTCTAAGGCCTCATGGAAGTACCTTTAGTGTTCATATTTCTACCAATAGTCTCTTCAAAGAAATCTATGCCTTTTCTATTAAGCTCCTCACAATTCTTCCAGAATCTTTCTCTTATCCATTCATAAAGCCATTCCAGCACTTTTGGTTATTTGCATCTTGCAGCACCCCACTCTTCTGGTAACAAAATCTGTTTCAGTTTTCTAAAGTTGCCGGAATGTAACATATTGCCTATTACAGTAGGGATTTATTAGTGTACAAATTTACAGTTCTAAGGCCACAACAATGTCCAAACTGTGGCATTAAGAGGAAGATACCTTCTCTGAAGAAAGGTTGCTGGCATCTGGGGTTCTTCTGTCACATGGAAAGGCATATGGTGACGTTTCCTGGTCTTTCTATCCTGGGCTCTGGTTTCAATGGCCACTAGCATCCAGAGTTCCTCTGTTACATGGGAAGGCATATGGCCAGCATTTGCTGGTCCTTCATTCCTGGGTTCCCTTGCTTTTAGCTTCTGATTCCAGTGTCTGTCTCTCTGAGCATGTGTGGGTCCTCTCTAGCATCTCTAGGGCATTTCTTTCTAAACTCTCTCTCACTCAGTGTTTCTGCCTTTTATCCTCTCATAAGGACTGCAGTAAAGGATTAAAAAGGCCTTGAATTGGGTGGGTCACATCTCAATTGAAACAACCTAACCAAAAGGCCCCACCCGTAATAGGTCTGCACCCACAGGAATGGATTAAAAAATATGGCCTTTGCTGGGGTACACATAACTTCAGACTAGCACACTTGTGCTTCTGTGTGAATTTTAGAATCAGCTTGGGAATTTCTGCAAAAAAATAAAAGACAAGTAGAATTTTGATAGGGATTCCATTAACAATATTGAATCATCAAATCCATGAACATGGGAAATCCTTCCAGTTATTTTGACCTTTTAAATTCCTTTCAACCATGTTTTGTAGTTTTCAGTGTAAAAGTCTTAAACTTCTTTTGCTATATCCTAAGAAATGTATTATTTTGAAGCTATTGCAAATTGAATTATTTTCCTAATTTTATATTCAGAAAGTTCTTTCCTAGTATATAGAAATACAACTGATTTTTGTATAGTATATCCTGTAACCTTGCTGAGCTCATTCTAATATATTTTTTACTAGATTTTCTATATAAAAGATCAAGTCACCTAACCATGCCTCTGGGTGTCATTTATTTCTTTTTCTGGCCAAACTGTCCTCGCTAGAATTTGTGGTACACTGTTAACAGAAGTGGTGAAATTAGATGTCCTTGTCTTGTTCCTGATAGCAGGTGGGAAGCATTCAGTTACGTACCAGAAAGTACGATACTAGCTGTGGGTTTTTCATAAATGGCCCTTATTAGGTTGATGAAAGGTTCCCATTTAATCCTAGTTTGTTGAGTGTTTTTATCATATGGGTTGTAGATTTTACCCTTTATTCTATTAATATGATGTAAAACATCATTCCATTTTTGTATAACAAATCATCTTTGCATTTCTAGGATAAATCCCACTTGGTCATCATATATAATCCTTTTCCTATGTTGCTGGATTTAGTTTGCTAGCATTTTGTTGAGGATTTTTTGTGTCTGTATTGATAAAGCATATTGGTCTGTAGTTTTCTGTTCTTGTGATGTCTTTGTCTGGTTTTGGTATCAGCATAACACTGGCCTGACAGAATTAGTTGAGAAGTGTTCTCCTTTCTTCTTTTTAGAAGAGTATACAAAGAGGCAGTGCTAATTCTTCTTTTTATATTTAGCAGAATTCACCAGTGAAGCCATCTGGGCCTGGGTTTTTCATTGTGGGAAGTTTTCAAGTTACTAATTCAAAGTATATATTTGTTCTAGTTCTAATTCAGATACTAATTTTTCTTGAGTCAATTTTTGAGTTTGTGTCTTTCTAGGAATCTTTCTATTTCATCTGGTCCAATGTGTAGGGATGTGGTTGTTCACAGGATTTCCTCATTCATAATCCTTATTTCTGAAAGACTGGAAATGATGTTCCCCTCTTTCAGTCCTGATTTTAGTACTATAAGTAAGTTTAGCTAAAGGTCTATAAATTTTATTGATCTTTTCAGAGTAAAAACTTTTGGTTTTATTGACTTTCTCCAGTTTTCTAATTTCTAACTCATTTATTTCCACTATAATCTTTTTTATAAATACTCATTATTTTCTTCTTTTTGCTTGTTTTGGATTTAGTTTGCTCTTTTTTTCTAAGGTGGATAGTTAGGATTGTTGAGATTTTCCTTATTTTTAAAATATAGGTGTTTACAGCTATAAAACACCCCCCTGTGCCTACCACCCCAAGCACTGCTTTAGCTATATTCTACAAGTTTCAGTATGCTGTGTTTCTTTTCATTATACTCAAAGTACTTAATATTTTCTCTTGTGTTTTCTTCTTTGACCCACTGTTTATTTAGGAGGGTACTGCTTATTATTTCCACATATTTGTGAATTTTCCAAATTTATATGTTACTGGTTTCTAATTTCATTCCACTGTTGCTACAGAACATACTTTGTACTTACACAATTTTAATCCGTCTAAATTTACTGAGGCTGTTTCATGGCTTAACATATTGTTCTAGTTTGCTAGCGGCCGGAATGCAACACACCAGAGACAGATTGGCTTTTAATAAAAGGGGATTTATTTTGTTGGTTCTTCAGAGGAAAGGCAGTTAACTTTCCACTGAGGTTCTTTCTTACGTGGAAGGCACAGGATGGTCTCTGCTGGTCTTCTCTCCAGGCCCCTGGGTTCCAACATCTCTCCCCGGGGTGACTTCTTTCTGCATCTCCAAAGGCCTGGGCTGAGCTGCAAGTGCTGAGATGAGGAATGCCGAGCTGCTTAGGCTGTGCTCTCTCATTTAACCACCAGCCAATTAAGTCAAACGTCACTCACTGCAGCAGACGCCTCCTAGCTGACTGCAGATGTAATTGGCAACAGATGAGGTTCATGTATTGTTGGATTATGTCCGCAGCAACAAGACTAGGTATGCTCACCTGGCCAAGTTAACAACTGAATCTAACTAACACACATATGGACTATACTGGACAACGTTCCATGTGCATTTGAGAAAAATGTGTTTTCTGCTGTTGTTGGTTATGTCAAGTTCGTTCATAATGTTGTTCAGGTTTTATTTATGGTTGTAGATCTTCTGCCTAGTTTTTCAATCCATTCTTGAAAGTGAGTTATTGAAGTCTTCAATTGTTTGTACAGCCATTCAACGTTTTGATTTATGTGTTTAAATGCATATATCATCATAATTATTTATTCCTGATGGACTGACTCAGTCATCATCATAAAATGTCCTCTTTTGTTAATTGTAATGATTTTTTGTTTCAAATTCTATCCTACCTGATATTATTCTAGCCAAGCCACCTCTCTACTGGCTATTGCTTATGAAGCATATGAATTCCATCCTTCAACTTTTAATGTACTTATGTCTTTGACTCTAAATTGCGGCTCTTGTAGATACCATAATATTGGATCTTTTTTTTTTTTGATCAACTTTGACAGTCCCTTCTTTAAATGAGTGTTTAGTCCATTTACATTTAATGCAAATATTGCTGACGTAGGATAATTTACCTCAGCCATTTTGTTATTTGTTTCTATATGTTTGTTCTTCTACTGTTCTATACTGCCTTCTTTTACGTTAAATTTATATTTTCTAATATTTAAGTCCTTTGTTTTTTCTTTTATTATATATTTTTTAGTATTTTCTTAATGATTGTCCTGGGGGTTTACAATTAACATCTTAATTTAAAACAATCTAATTTGAGTTGAAATTAACTTCATTTCAATAGCATATAAGAGCTTTGTTTCAACATGAACACAGCTTCATTCACTTTATTTTTTTCTGTGTTTGG
>PVIY010032384.1:0-29017 GCA_004026745.1 Myrmecophaga tridactyla
GGGTGACTTCAGCAGAGGAAGGTTTTAATAATCAAGTGGATAAGATGACCTGTTCTGTGGATACCAGATGGCCTCTTTCCCCAGCAACTCCTGTCATTGCCAGGTGGGCTCATGAACAAAGTGGTCATGGTGGTAGGGACGGAGGTTATGCATGGGCTCAGCAACGTAGACTTCCATTCACCAATGCTGACCTGGCTACAGCCACTGCTGACTGCCCAATCTGCCAGCAGCGGAGACCTACACTCAACCCCCAATATGGCACCATTGCCTGAGGTGACCAGTGGGCTACATGGTGACAGGTTGATTACATTAGACCACTCCCTTCATGGAAGGGGAAGCGATTTGTTCTAACTGGAATAGACACATATTCTGGATATGGGTTTGCCCCCTGTGCTGGTTTGAAATGATGTATGTACCCTAGAAAAGCCATGTTTTAATCCTAATCCCATTTTGTAAAGGCAGCCATTTCTTCTAATCCCTAGTCAGTATTGTATATTTGAAACTGTAATTAGATCACCTCTCTGGGGATGTGATTTAATCAAGAATGGTTGTTAGGCTGGATTAGATGACATGTCTCCACCCATTTGGGTGGGTCTTGATAAGTTTCTGGAGTCCTATAAAAGAGAAAACATTTGGGAGAATGAAGGAGATTGGAAGAGAGCAGAGAATGCTGCAGCACCACAAAGCAGAGAGTCCACAAGCCAGCGATCTTTGGAGATGAAGAAGGAAGATGCCTCCTGGGGAGCTTCATGAAACAGGAAGCACCAACCCTTTTTTCTTTTTTTTTTAATTTGCATATGGGCAGGAGGCACCAGGGATCGAACTCCAGACCTCCAGCACGGCAGGTCGGAGCTCTGCCTGCTGAGCCACAGCAGCCGCCCAGCACCAACCCTTTTAATGAGACCTGTATCAACCTGATAGCAAATACAGACAAAAACAGTACAAAAAAAGAAAGCTTTGGACTTGTATCTTTCATGATGTAACCACAAAATCCTGAACAAAAAATATTAGCAAATAGAATTTAGCAATAAATACAAAGGATTATACACGGTCACTAAATAGGATTTATTCCAGGTGTGAAATGTTGCTTCATCATTAAAAAAATCAATCAACATAATCCATCATACCAACCTACTTTTTAGAAAAGAAAAATCATATGATTATATCAATTGTGCTGGTTTGAAAGGGTATGGACCCTAGAAAAGCCATGTTTTTTTTTTTTTGTAAAAAAAAATATTTTTATTTACAAATCTTCACACATACAGTCCATACATGGTATACAATCAATGACTCATAATATCATCACATAGTTGTGTATTCATCACCATGGTCATTTTTTAGAACATTTGCATCACCCCAGAAAAAGAAATAAAAAGAGAAAAGAAAAAATACATATGATACCCCATATACCCCTTTCTCTCATTGACCACTAGTATTTCCATCTACCCAATATATTTTACCCTTTATCCCCCCTATTATTTTCCTCTTATTATTTTTTATTTTTTTCTATCCCTCTTATTATTTATTAATTTTTTATTCATTTTTTTTTTTTTTTTACTCATCTGTCCATACCCTGGATAAAAGGAGCATCAGACACAAGGTTTTCACAATCACACAGTCACATCATAAAAATGATATCTTTTGGGTCGTGCAATGGTGGCTCAGCTGGCAGAATTCTTGCCTGCCATGCTGGAGACCCAGGTTTAACTCCTGGTACTTGTCCATGCAAAAAAAAAAAATTATATCAAAAAGCCATGTTTTAATCTAAATCCCAATTCGTAAAGGCAGAATAATCCCTATTCAATACTACATGTTTGAAACTGTAATCAGATCATCTACCTGGAGATGTGATTTAATCAAGAATGGTTGTTAAATTGAATTAGTTGATGACATGTCTCCACCCATTTGGGTGGATCTTGATAAGTTTCTGGAGTCCTATAAAAGAGGAAACATTTTGGAGAATGAAGGAGATTGGAAGACAGCAGAGAATGCTGCAGCACCACAAAGCAGAGTCCATGAGCCAACGACCTTTGGAGATGAAGAAGGAAGACACCTCCCGGGGAGCTTCATGAAACAGGAAGCCAGGAGAGAAGGTTAGCAGATGACACCGTGTTCGCCATGTGCCCTTCCAGCTGAGAGAGAGAAGCCCTGACTGTGTTCGCCATGTGCCTTCCATTTGAGAGAGAAACCCTGAACTTCATCGGCCTTCTTGAACTGTAGCAGGCAGTCCTTCCCCTCTTTCTAGTTCAGCTGTGTTCTCTGTGGAAAATCCTCAAACCCCCTCTCCTGACCTTCAGGAATGGGTAAAACTGCAGGCAAGCAAGATAAGACACATTCCTGGGATAGAAAACCCCTCCCCTAGTCTTCAGGAACTGGTGAAGCTGCAAGTAGGCAAGATAAGACATTCTGGGGTGGGGACCCCTCCCTTAATGGTTCAGCTTTGGGCCATTCTCAACTTAAATCAACCAATTGTTAACCTTGTCTTTAACATGTCAAAGAGTCTATAAAAGCTAAGGTTGCCTTTTGTTCGGGGCTCAGACTTTCAGAGGCTACTCGCTGAGCCCTATGGCCATAGCAAATAAAACCTGCTTCCTGAAACTACGGATCCTTAGTCTCTCAGCCTGTTCTAACTTCGCGGAATGTTCCTGGAGACCTGCGGCCTCATTCCTGGTTTTCGCACTACAGAACCAAGGTATCTCTCCCTGGATGCCTTAGATTGGACGTTTAACTGGGCATTTTCTCGGCCTTAGAACTGTAAACTAGCAACTTATTAAATTCCCCCTTTTAAAAGCCATTCTGTTTCTGGTATATTGCATTCCGGCAGCTAGCAAACTAGAACATCAATGGACACACAAAGAAACTTTTGACAAAATTCAACACTCACTTCATGATCAAAACTCTCAGCAAGTTGAGAATACAAAGGAATTAAGCCAACTTGATAAAGATCACCTAAAAAAACCTTACAGCTATTATTATGCTTAATGGTGAATGACTGACTACTTTCCCCCTAAGATTTGAAACAAAGCAAGAAATGTCCTCTCACCATTCTTGTTCAATATATTGTTGGAAGCTCTAGCCAGTGAAATAAGCCAAGAAAAAGGAATTAAATACATACATATTACAAAGGAAGAAATAAAGGCATCTCTATCTGCAGATGACATTTTTGTCTATATAGAAAATTTCAAGGAATTTACAAAAAACCTTTTTAAAAATGCAACACCTACAACTAATAAGTGAATTTACCAAGGTCATAGGATACAATATAAATGCACAAAATCAATCTCATTTCTATATATTAAAAATGAACTTGTAGAAACCGAAATTAAAAACACAGTAACACATTTGCTCTAAAGAAAGTGAAATATTTAGATATATATTTCACAAAACATATACAGATTTGAATGCCCAAAATGACAAAATATTGATGAAAGTAATCAAAGAAGACCTTAGTAAATGGAGAGATGTTTTCATGGTTTGGAAGTCTCCACATTATAAAGGTATCAATTCTCTCCAAATTGATTGATGTGTTTATTACAAATCCTCTTGAAATCCCACTATAGTTTTTGTAGACATAGGTAAGCCTATTCAAAAATTTACATGGAAAGTCAAAGGAAATAGAATTGCTATTTTTTTTAAAAAAAGAATAAAATAGGAAAAATCAGTGTACCCAATTTCAAGACTTACTTTATAACTACAATTATCAAGACTGTGTGGTATTGACAGAGGGATAGACATAAGATCTGTGAAATAGAAAAGAAAACCCAGAAATAACCCACACAAGGACAATCAACTGATTTTTGACAAACATGTAAATGCAAATTCAACAAATGTGGCTGGAGCACATGTCATCCACAGGTGAAAAAGCTAAGCTCAACCTAAAAATCACACCTCATGTAAAAATGAACCTGAGATGTATCATGGACTTAAATGGAAACATAAAGCTTTTAGAGAAAGAAATAGAAAATCATCAGGGATTGAGCTAAGCAGAGTCCTTAAACTTGCAAATAAAAGCATAATCCATAAAAGTAAAGACTGATAAATTAGACCTCATCAATACTAAAATATTTGCTCTGTGAAAGTCCATGTAAAGAGGATGAAAAGAAAAGCTACACTCAGCCTACTTGTAGGTATCCCTAAGAATTACTTCTGGAGGATCTCCTTTGTTGCTCAGATGTGGCCTTTCTTTATCTAAGCCCAACTCTGCAAGTGAAATCATTGCCCTCACTGATATGTGGGACATGACATCCAGAGATGAAAGTCTCCCTGGCGGCATGGGAGATGATTCCCAGGGATGAGTCTGGCCCTGGCACCATGGGATCAACAATGCCTCCTGACCAAAAGAGAAACCAAAAGTGTAACAAATAGATATCAGTGGCTGAGAGAGTTCAAACAGAGTCAAGAGGCTACCTTGGAGGTCACTCTTATGCAAGTTTCAATTAGACATTGTTACCTATCTTAACTTGCCAAATCCCAACTGAAGCCATTCCAGCCAATAGCAAAAAGCACCTAGGGCAACATATAAGATTCTACAAAGGTTCCATGCACTAGGGTAACTTTCCAGAAACCTACAACCTCCAGATGGGTCCCTGGACCAAATAAGTCCAAAAATGCAGAGGGGCAAGCCTCCCCAGAGCATCAGCTAGTTTCATCTCCCTACCCATATTATTGACAGCCCCTTATAATGTGAAAAAGTTAGAATAGGCATAGCCCAAATACCCCTAAAGGGTTTGGAAAAAAAGATCAAACGTGATGGTGAAGTTATACAGAGAAGGCAGGGTTTAACAAACGGGTAAGATTGCTGAATTATATTGATATCTTTTTTAGTCTCCAGTATCTTAGAGCAGCTAGAAGTAAAAGCCTAAAATTGTGGAATTGTAACCCATACCAAACTCTGAAATCTCTTCTAAAACTTATTATTGCACTGTGCTTTGAAATTTTTTGCTTTTTTGTATATATGTTATTTTTCACAACAAAAGTCAATTGTGATGAATAAAAAAAAAAATTTATTCCTTCTAGTCTCCAATGTTCTGGAACGGTTAGAAGGAAAAATCTGAGATGATGGTATCGTACTCCATGAAACTCTGGGATCTGTCCTGTAACTACTAGTTAAAGAGTGCTTTGAAAACTATTGCTTTTTTCTTTCTTTGCTTTGTATATATGTTATATTATATGATTTAAAAAGTTAAAAAAGCCAGAGACCCAGGTTCGATTTCCAGTGCCTGCCCATGCAAAAAAATAAAAAATAAAAAAACCTTATAAAAAGTTAAAAAAAAAAGAAAGAAAAGAAAAGCTACAGACTAGGAGAAAGTATTTGCAAACCACATATTCAGAAAAGGACTAGTATCTACAGTGTAAAAGAATTAAAAAAACTCAACAGTAGAAAACAACAACAACAACAGAAAACAGTTCAATTGGTAAATAGGTCTATGGATTGAAATGTGTCCCTCAAAAATATATGTCCAAGTAATAAATCCTGGTCCTGTGAATGTGAATTTGTTTGTAGATGGGGTCTTTGAAGATACTGTAAGTTAAGATGAGGTCAAACTGAATTAGGGTGGGTCCTAATCCAATATTATTTAGATCCCTAATAAGGAGAGAAAATTTGCACAGAGACACAGAAGGCTGATTCTGAGACAGAGAGGGACCCCATGTGATGGAGGCAGGGGTGGAGTTATGGACTGCCACTCCACCAGAACCCTACAGATTTCAGAAGAAGTACGGCCCTTGACAACTCTTTAATTTTGTGCTTATAAGCTCCAGGAGTACAAGATACTTAATTTCCATTGTTTATTCTTCAGTATGATAAAGGGTATATATAAAAAAACCCATAGCCAGCATTGGACTCAATGGAGAGAGACTGAAAGCTTTCCCCCTTAGCTCAGGAATGAGCCCTCTGTTACCACTATTACTCAACATTGTTCTAGAAGTTCTAGCTAGAGCAATCAGGCAGGGAAAAGAAATAAAAGGCATCCAAATTGGAAAGGAAGAAGTAAAACTTTCATTATTGCAGACAACATGATGCTATACTTGGAAAATCCTGATAAATCTACAACAAAGTTACTTGAATTAATAAACAAATTCAGCAAGGTAGCAGGATATAAAATTAATGTGCAAAAATCAGTAATGTTTCTATACACAAGTGATGACCTGAGGAGTCAATGAAGGTAAAAATTCCATTCAAAATAGCAACTAAAAGAATCAAGTTTCTAGGAATGAACTTAATTAGGATGTAAAGGACTTGTAAACAAAAACTATATAACATTGCTAAAAGAAATAAAAGAAGTTCTAAATAGGTGGAAAAACATTCCCTGCTCATAAATAGGAAGATTAAATGTAGTTAAGATGCCCATTCTACCCAAACTGATCCACAGATTCAATGCGGTACCAATCAAAATTCCAAGAACCTACTTTGAAAACTTGGCAGAGCTAGTTTCCAATTTCATCTGGAAGGGAAAGAGACCCCAAATTGCTAAAAGTGGGAGGATTAACATGTCCTGATTTAAAAACTTATTATAAAGTCACAGTGGTCAGAACAGCATGGTACTGGCACAACAGTAGAACTATTGACCAATGGAATTGAACTGAGAGTGCAGAAATAGACCACCAAATCTATGGTCGACTGATTTTTGACAAGGCCCCCAATCCATTGAACTGGGACTAAATAGTCTTTTCAATAAATGGGCATGGGAGAACTGGGTATCAAAAGCCAAAAGAATAAATGAGGACACTTACCTTACACCCTATATAAAAAGTAACTCAAATTGGATCAAACACCTAAATATAAGAACTAGAACCATAAAGCTCCTAGAAAAAAATGTAGGGTAACATCTTCAAGACCTAGTAGTAGGAGGTACATTCCTAAACTTTACACCCAAAGTACCAGCAACAAAAGGAAAAAATAGATAAATGGGAACTTCTCAAAATCAAATGCTTTTGTGCCCCAAAAGACGTTGTTAAAAAGTTGAAGAGGCAGCCAACCCAATGGGAGAAAATATTTGGAAATCACACACCAGATAAAGGTTTGATATCCTGTATACATAAAGAAATAATGCAAGGATAGGTCAAGTCTACTTAAAATTAGGCCTAAGAGTCACCCCCAAGAGAACCTCTTTTGTTGCTCAGATGTGGCCTCTCTCTCCAGCCAACACAACAAGCAAACTCACCACCCTCCCCCTCTCTACATGGGACATGTCTCCCAGGGGTGCGGACCTTCCTGGCAACGTGGGACAGAAATCCTGGAATGAGCTGAGACTCAGCATCAAGGGATTGAGAAAACCCCTAGAATGAGCTGAGACAGCATCAGGGGATTGAGAAAACCTTCTCCACCAAAAGGGGGAAGAGTGAAATAAGACAAAATAAGTGTCAATGGCTGAGAGATTCCAAACAGAGTTGAGAGGTTATCCTGGAGGTTATTCTTATGCATTAAATAGATATCACCTTGTTAGTCAAGATGTAGTGGAGAGACTGGAGGGAACTGCCTGGAAATGTGGAGCTGTGTTCCAGTAGCCATGTTTCTTGAAGATGATTGTATAATGATATAGCTTTCACAATGTGACTGCGTGATTGTGAAAACCTTGTGTCTGATGCTCCTTTTATCTACCTTATCAACAGATAAGTAAAACATATGGAATAAAGATGAATAATAGGGGGAACAAATGTTAAAATGAATTTAGAGTGAAATGCTGGTGATCGGTGAGGGGGAGGGGTGGGGGATGCGGTATGTATGAATTTTTTTTTGTTTTATTTCTTTTTCTGAATAGATGCAAATGTTTCAAGAAGTGACCATGATGATGAATATGCAACTATGTGATGATATTATGAATTACTGATTATATATGTAGAACAGAATGATCAAAAATTACGAATGTTTGTGTTTGTTTGGTGTTTTTTGATATTAAAAAATTGTTTTAATTAATAAAAAAATGCAACTCAACCACAAAAAAACAAACAACCCAATTATAAAATGGGCTGAAGATATGAATAGGATTTTTCTGAAGAGCAATTATAGATGGCTCAAAAGCATATGAAGAGAGGTGGGTCCAAGATGGCAGCTTAGTGAGATTTAGAATTTAATTCATCCTCCAGAGCAGCTAGTAAATAGCCAGGAACAGTACAGAACAACTGCTGGGGCCACATCAGTGACTGGACACACAGTGTACACCAGTCTGGACAAGCTGGACTGGCTGCGAGTCCACCCACAACCGTGAGTCTCCCAAGCTGCGGATGTCCGTACCCCGCACCCAGGGTCTGCTTCCCAGAGGGGAAAGGAAAGAGACTTCACTAGCAGCAAGGGGCTGACTCAACCAAGCACCAACTATGGAATTAATTAAAAAATTCTGACTACTACAAATAGGTCCCCAGCTCAGCTGAACCTCAAGTAAAAGCTGAGGTTGCTGGTTTTTGCCCCCGTGCAGAGGGGGCAGGGCTGATGGAAACAGAAAAAAAAAAGTTTTTTTTCAGATCAGACAGCACAAAATACTTGAAAAGGTCTGGGCCCTGAAGGAAAGGAGGGGGCACATAGGACCTGGAGATACATAGAGCAACATACCAACTTAAGCTCTTGATTGGCAAACCCGAGGAATAGGGGTCCTGCTCTGAAAAGGATTTCTTTTCTTTTCTTTTGTGGCTATGTTTCTCTGGCTTGACTGCTCTTTGCATACAACTGCAAGGTTTTTCAGGCTCCAACTGCCCCCAGGCAAGGGTGGAATTAAGCTTCTCTGAGAGGCAAACAGGCTGGTCAGGGGAAAGGAAGTAATTCCTTGGAGGCTGTGCCTTCCCTAGTAGAGGGGTGGGGCCGAGCTCAGGTGAATCCTCCCTCAAGGAATCCAGACCCCAGGGTCGGGAATACTGAAGCCATTAAAGCCAGCCCACAACCTCTCCTCTTTTCTCAACCACTCCCCAGCAGTGAGACTCTGCTGAAGGTAAAGGTACCACATTACTTTATGCTGGTGGGACACATGGGCAGACAAGCACCACATACTGGGCAGGATAGGAAAAACACTGGTCTAGAGGCTTCATAGAAAGTCTTTCAACCTGCTGGGTTTCATCCTTAGGGAAAACTGATGCAGGTGACTCTTTCCTCCTGAGAGGAGGCCAGTCTGGTCTGGGAAAATCAGACTGAGGTCTAAATGGGGGAAAAAGTGCCATACAAGCAGGGCAAGGAACAAGAAAACAAGAACTGAAAAATTCTGATCTGTTAAGCAAAACCAAAGCTAGAGGTCTAGAATAAGCTGAACTGAATGTCAAAGAACAGATAAACAACAAAGCCATCCTGCAAGAAAATCCTAGGTAAAAAAGTGAAAACAATCTCCAGAATAAACTAGACATTAAGGAAATTAAATGTCTAGATGCCAGCAAAAAGTAATGAATTATACTAGGAAAATTGAAGATATGGCTCCGTCAAAGGAATAAACCAATAATTCAAATGACATACAGGAGTTGAAGCAATTAATTCCACATGTTCAAACAGACATGGAAAATCTCATTGAAAATCAAATCAATGAATTGAGAGAGGATATAAAAAAGGCAAGGGATGAATAAAAAGAAGAAATTGAAAGTCTGAAAAAACAAATCACAGAACTTATGGGAATGAAAGGCACAGTAGAAGAGATGAAAAAAACAATAGAAACCTACAATGTTAGATTTCAAAGAGGCAGAAGATAGGATTAGTGAACTGGAGGACAGGATATCTGAAATCTGACAAGCACAAGGAAATATAGCAAAAAGAATGGAAAAATATCAGCAGGGCCTCAGGGAATTGAATGACAACATGAAGTGCATGATTATACATGTTGTGAGTGTCCCAGAAGGAGAAGAGAAGGGAAAAGGAAGAGAAAAGCTAATGTTTTTAAAAACTAAAATTTATCACTGAAAATCTCCCAACTCTTATGAAAGACTTAAAATTATAGATCCAAGAAGTGCACCATACCCCAAACAGAATAGATCCAAATAGAAGTACTTCAAGACACTTACTAATCAGAATGTCCAATGTCAAAGAGAAAGAGAGAATTTTGAAAGCAGCGAGAGAAAAGCAATCCATCACATACAAGGGAAGCTCAGTAAGACTGTACATAGGTTCTCAGCAGAAACTATGGAGGTGAGAAGACAGTGGTATGATATATTTAAGATTCTAAAAGAGAAAAACTGCCAACCAAGAATTCTATATCCAGCAAAATTGTCCTTCAAAAATGAGGGGGAAGATGAATCCCAGAGTGATTTGAGTGGAAAAGTATTTGCAAAGTCCCCTTCAGGGAATGGTGAGAATGGGGAGAAATTCAACTTCCCCAAGTTGAATTCTTGATATTCTCACAAGCAGTGTGGACAACCAAAGCTATAGGCTGAGCCCCCACAAGCAGTGTGGTCTTGGGGTTCGTTCATATGAAACTTAACCCCACAAAGGATAGGTCAAGTCTACTTAAAATTTAGGCCTAAGAGTCACCCCCAAGAGAGCCTCTTTTGTTGCTCAGATGTGGCCTCTCTCTCTAGCCAACACAACAAGCAATCTCACCACCCTCTCCCTGTCTATGTGGGACATGACTCTCAGGAGTGTGGACCTTCCTGGCAACGTGGGACAGAAATCCTGGAATGAGCTGAGACTCAGCATCAGGGGATTGAGAAAACCTTCTTGACCAAAAGGGGAAAGAGTGAAATGAGACAAAGTGGCAATGGCTGAGAGATTTCAAACAGAGTCGAGAGGTTACCCTGAGGTTATTCTTACGCATTAAGTAAATATCATCTTGTTATTCAAGATGTAATGGAGAGGCTGGAAGGAACTGCCTGAAAATGTAGATCTGTGTTCCAGTAGCCATGTTTCTTGAGGATGATTGAGAAATGATATAGCTTTCACAATGTGACTGTGTGATTGTGAAAACCTTGTGTCTGATGCTCCTTTTATCTACCTTGTCAACAGACGAGTAGAACATATGGAATAAAAATAAATAATAGGGGGAACAAATGTTAAAATAAATTTAGTATGAAATGCTAATGAAAGCGAGGGGTATGGTATGTATAATCTTTTTTTTCTGTTTTCGTTTTATTTCTTTTTCTGAATTGATGCAAATGTTCTAAGAAATGATGAATATGCAACTAAGTGTTGATATTGTGAATTGCTGATTATATATGTTGATGTTTTAGTTCATTTGTTAAATTTTTTAAATTAATAATTTTTTTAAAAAATGAGAGGGAAATTAAAACATTTTCAGACAAAAAATCACTGAGAGAATTTATGACCAAGACACCAGCTCTGCAAGAAATACTAAAGGGAGCACTAGAGACAGACAGGAAAAGAGAGCAGAGAGGGGTGTGGAGAAGAGTATAGAAATGAAGACTATCAGTAAAGGCAAAAAGCAGAAAAATTAGATATGACATATAACATTCAAAAGGCAAAATGGTAGAAGAAAGGACTGCTCTTACAGTAATAACATTAAATGTTAATGGATTAAATTCCCCAATCAAAAGACAGAGACTGGCAGAATGGATTAAAAAACAGGCCCCATCTATGCGCTGTCTACAGGAGACCCAAGGATAAACATAGGTTGAAAGTAAAAGGTTGCGGAAAGGTATTTCATGCAAACAACAATCAGAAAAGAGCAGGAGTAGCTATACTAATATCCAACAAATTAGACTTCAAATGTAAAACAATCAAGAGACAAAGAAGGACACTATGTATTAAGAAAAGGAACAATTCAACAAGAAGACATAACAATCATAAATATTTATACACCAAGCCACAGTGCTCCAAAATACATGAGGGAAACACTGAAAAGAGAAATAGATACATCTACCATAATAGTTGGAGACTTCAATTTCCCACTCTCATCAATGGACAGAACATCTAGATAGAAGATCATTAAAGAAACAGAGAATTTGAATAATACAGTAAACAGACTAGACTTAACAGACATTATAGAACATTACACACACACACACACACACACACACACACACACAAAAGGCTATCAATAAAAAGATCTAAGTTCAAATGGTTTTCAAGAACAGACCATCCCAATTGTATTCAAAGTGTTTCTATATACATGAAAAAATGGAAAACTACCTCATTTATTTTACTTAAATCACAATGCTAAAACCATACATAGAATCCCAATATATAAAGAAATTTTTTTAAATGGAGCATTTCTGGTTGAGGCAGAGTGGAGAGCTTGTAGTCATCTACTTGCTTTTTCTTCTTTTTCTGCCTTTCCCTACTTAGTCTCTGCTCTCCCTCACCACTTCCTGCCCACCCACCCTCAACCACACTTTGGGCCTCTGTGGAAACTTAAGGTTGTGCAACTCACTGTTTGAAAATCACTGCTATTGCACAACCCTAACAATTGAGAATTGTAGCTGTGAAAATCCCAAAAAGAGTATTAGCAAACTGAGTTCAATTTAAAACAATAATCTACTCTTACAGTGAAGTGGGGTTTATCTCAGGAGCATTAAAATGGCCTAATAATAGAAACCATATTAACATGATATGGCATATCAGTAGGTCCAATAAGAAATTCACATGATAAGCTTAAGAGATGCCAAATAGAAAGTTAATAAAAATAACACCCACTCCTGATTTTTAAAAAGTTATTAATTTGCTAAGAAAAAATCCTTAACAAGATAGAATATCAAGTAAAAAAATAACCCTGGAACTTAATGCCATGATCTGAGGTTTAGGAAGCTTTATCTTTTTGGGAGGGAATGGTAAGGACTAATGTGGATAAGCATTCCAGGTGGGGAGACATTCAATATGCTACTGCAGTAGTCAGGGCAAGATAAGAAGAGTCAGAAGGACAGTGTTTATGCAGTGGTTCCCTGAAAATGGGGTGGTTCTCTGAAAAGGTATCCAACATTGGCATGGGTGATGTAGGTAAAAGAGAAATTGAAAGTAACTCCAAGATTCATGGATTGAATGAACAAGTGATGTCAGAATTGGAAATGGAGTAAAGGAGGGGAAGAAGGTTTACTGGGGTGGGGATGATTTGAAAATTCCTATTTCTGTCCATACTTCAATAAATCTTCAGAAGGAATAGTGAATCACGGGAAACACTTCTTCAAAGGCCTCCCCTTGCTTTCTTCCTGATCCAAGGTCTTGAAACACCCCAGGGAAACTTTTTTTCCTTTCTCATGAGAAAACTTTGATTTATCAAATTGTTACTAATAATACAGATTCTAAAGCCCCAAGTGGCTGCTGGGAAAATCCCAGATGTAAAGTGTGGTCTGAATCCTTTAAAACAATGCTACTGCTTTTCGGCTTTTGGCTTGGAAGAGGCCAAGTTGCAACTTTCTTTGGTAGTCCATATCTGGGTTCACCCCACACCAACCCCTTCTACCATGCCACTCAAGTTCCACCCCAACGAGATCAAAGTGTTTTTAAAAGGAAAATTTTTCGCACAATTTAGGGTCTTACCACTTTATTGAGGATTCAGGATTCAGGCACTATCCCATTCAGAAAGGAGAAGGGAACTCTGCCAAGAGGGTGCAAAGGGAGAGGTCATATAGGGCAAACACGGAAGCAAGTGAGGAAATAAAATTTCTCTTTTACAAAGTGGGGAGCAGACATGTACTGATTAGTGTGATAGGCTTGTCCATTCTGATAAGCTGTCTCTACTGGACTGAAACTGACTTATCACCAGGTGTTGCTTATCTGAAGTTCTGCAGGGTGCTTTCCATTTTCTAGGAAACTCCTGTAGGCCAATGGTTTTTGGCTTCTTGAAAATCCTTTCTCTGAAAGGGGCCCCTCCCAGCAACACCCGACACAGCTGGCCATTTTATTTTACTTAACATCACATACCTGAGCTCCACCATGGGAACTTGGCATCATATCTGCCCTGGCCCCCAAGATTGGTCCTTGGGTCTGCTTCCAAAAAAGGTTGGTGATGACATTGTCAAGGCAACTGGTGACTGGAAGGGTCGAAAGATTATGGTGAAACTGACCATTCAGAACCAGAGGCCCAGGTTGAAATGACACCTTCTGCCTCTCCCCTGATCATCAAAGCCCTTAAGGAACCATCCAGAGACAGAAGGAAGCAGAACACTAAGTACATTAGAAATACCACTTCTGATGAGATTGTCAACATTGCCTGGCAGATGCAACATCAATCTTCAGTCAGAGAACTCTCCAGAACCATTAGAGATTCCGGGGACTGCCCAGTGTGTGGGCTGCGACGTGGATGGAAGCCACCCACAGGACATCACAGATGACATTGACAGTGGTTCAGGGGAATGCCTGGCAAGAACCTCAAAGGAAACTATTTCAGTAAAGGATAGTTTGACAAGCATCCCCCTCCCCAACAACAAACAACAACACACAATAACACATTTACTAATGGCCTCACAATGTGAAGATTGTGCAGCTGACATTGACCTGTTTTTCATAACCCCCTCCACTGTCAAAGCAGCCCCTCCCTAACTAAGTTGCGAAAGTTCCCATTTCTCTAAAATTCCCACCTACACACCCTATAGATAAGTTTTCGTTTTAATAGCTCTAGCCTGACCAGCCCTAATTAGCTTTAACTGAGACCTGAACTTGAAATGACTGCAGGGCATAAAATACCCTGGGAAGGAAATCAAAATGAGCAGAAACAACATGAAAAAGGAATACCAGACCTGAAAGAAAGCAAGAGGTCTAACCATAACAAATTCCAGCAACATCACAAGCCCCCTCTTCAAAATAACGGAACCCATCAGCCAATGATAATAACCAATTTGCGATCCCTAATTTAAATGTAGACACAGCTGATGATAATAGCCAACTTGCAATCCTAAATTTGACTCTTTCTTGGCCAATCCCAATGTGCCAATAGCTCAAACATCCCACCTCCCTTTGTTTAATCTAATAAATATTCCTCAAGTTGCCATCTCTGAGAAACATTTCTGATGAACCATTTATCCTCTTGTGTCTGCAAGGCTGGCCCTTGCCAAATAAACTTTTTCTCTTCTCAAAACCCTGATGTCTACTGATGGGTTTTGTGTGCATCGGGTGAGGACCCACTTCTGTGCCACAGTTGGAGAAATTTGGGTCAATCTTTATGAGAACTGTAATGATCATTCTCATCATCTGTCCCTGAATTAACAATAATTGTTAGAAGCTCCTGCTTTTGCTGAAAGGCACTTTCTAACTCAAACTACAGGGAGGAGGAGATAAATAGATGGTTTTCCTTAACCATGGAGAATACTGAAAGTTAAATACGCTGGGAGTATTTCAAAGGATAAAGGGGGGACTTCAAGCAGGACAGATGGATGACATTGGAGGGAGACCCACTTGTCCCTGTATTTCCCCCTATTAATCCTGGTTCCAAGATCTCCCTTAATCAATTGTTGACACCCACAGCAAGGGCAGTATAATAACATTCATGAGCTTTAGCAAAAATCAAGTTTCTACAGGACACAAGAAATGACAAAGAAAAATGTCCCTTACTTGAATTCTGTCCAGAGTAGGCCCTGGTGGCGAATCTAGAGGGGCAGTGGGTTAGCAAAGGAAACAGGAGTTGGAGGGAGAATGGGACCAGCTCTAGGGAACTCAGGATTCAATCTGTGATGTTGACAAAGGAAAAGACAAGAGAATTATTCAGGAGAGAAGAGGTCCTCAAAGAACTATGAAAACTCTATATGTATTTGTGCAGATACTTCTTGTTCTTTCAAAGTAGTTTATTTTCTATTCTCTCACTTAGTCCTCACCCTGTTAGGCTCTCAAAAGGTATCCTAATCTGCAGGACCACCTTGTGACTCTACAGGGCCTCATGAGACTTCAGAACGTCAGGGGTACTCTTAATGTTAGAGGCTACAGTTCCCGACAAAGTACATTAAATTACCCACATGCCATTCCAACTGTAGTTCATATGGAACCACCTAAGAATGGGCTTGAGTTACAATTGACTAGCTACCTAGTGTTGCATTTTCTTTTTTGTATGCTTTATGGCAGGGGTCACATTTTGTTCTTTTTCTATGTGAGTTTCCCATTAATGCAGCACCATTTGTTGAATTTTTGTTTGTTTGCTTGCTTGTTTTTGTTTGTTTTTTTTTTGGGAAGTGCCTGGGCCAGAAATTGAACCCAGGTCTCTCGCATGGCAGGCTAGTGTTGCATTTTGTAGACATTTAGACACATACTAATTAAAAAATATATATTTTTCTTTAAGAAAACAAACAATACACTTAGAACCACCAAAAGTGTGCATCTTAATTAGCTTAACCATAGGCATATTTAAATTTAATTTAATATAAATTAAATAAAGTATCCAAATAATCATTGTAAAACCTGTGTTTGCATAGTAAGTCTCATAAACCAATTTAAAATTAAGGCAACAAGGAAAAACCTACAAATTCAGGAAGCACAGTTTCTTAAATTTTAAATATTAAATACAAACTTAAATACCATTTAATCAGCTGTCAAAACTGTGAATGTTCTCAAAATATCAAGTAGAAAGTTATTATAAATATCAGCATTGCTATGGTAATGACCTGTGTTATTAAACATTTTCCTGATTTCAGGAAAATATAAAGGTACAAATGTATTTACAATTAACATATGAAAATCTTAACCACCTAAAATGGATATCTTATTTAGCTTATCCATAGGCATATTTAAATAAAATATCTAAATACTCATTGTAAAGTCTGTTTGTACAGCATGTTTCATAAATCAATTTAAAGCTAAAGCAAGGAAGGAAAAAATCTATAGATACAGCTATCAGAGTCTCTTAGATTCTGAATCTTAAACACTATCTTAAATACCATTTGATTAACTATCAAAACTGTATAGGTCTTCAAAGTATCAAGTCAAAAGGTATTACAAATATCAACTTTGCTATAGTAGTGACCCACATTACTAAACATTTTCAAATTTAAAAAAATTTATTAATAAAATCATCAACATAGAACACAAACATTCTTAAAAGGCATGAACATTCTCCATACTTGGTGTACAATGGCTCATGATATCATCACATAGTTGTATATTCATCACCATGATCATTTATCAGAACATTTATATCACTCCAGAAAAAGAAATAAAAAGAAAAAAGAAAAAAAAAACCCTTACCCCTCCCTCTCATTGACCACTAGTATCTCCCTCCACCCAATTTATTTTAACATTTGTCGCCCCTATTTATTTATTCTTAATCCATACTTTTTATTCATCTGTCCATACTGTACATAAAAGGAACATCAGAATAAGGCTTTCACAATCACACAGTCACTTGCGAAAGCTGTCTCATTATACAATCATCTTAAAGAAACATGCCTAATGGAACACAGCTCTACAGTTTCAGGCACTTCCTTCTAGTCTCTCTAACACTTTAACTAAAAAGGGATTATCTATATAACACGTAAGAATAACCTTCAGGATACCCGCTCGACTCTATTTGAAACTCTCAGCCCCTAACACTTTATTTTGTCTCATTTCTCTCTTCCCCCTTTCAGTCAAGGTTTTTTCAATCCCTTGATGCTGAGTCCCAGCTTATTCTAGGATTTCTGTCCCACACTGCCAGGGAGGTTTACACCCCTTGGAGTCATGTCCCACATAGAGAGGGGGAGGACAGTGAGTTTGCTTGCCATCTTGGCTGAGAGAGAGAGAGGCCACATCTGAGCAACAAAAGAGGTTCTCTGGGGGTGACACTTATGCCTAATTTTAAGCAGGCTTAGTCTATCCTTTGTGGGGATGTTTCATATGAACAAAACCCAAGATTGAGGGTTCAGACTATTGATTTTGTTGTTCTTACTGCTTGCAAGAATATCAGGCCTTCTCCATATGAGGAAGTTGAATTTTTCCTCTTTCTCACCATTCCCCCAAGGGGACTTTGCAAATACTGTTTTATTCACTGTTCAAATCACTCTGGTATTTATCAAGGCATCACTCTGGACAAACCTACAAAATCTCATGCCCTATTCAAGGTTCCATGTACTTACGGTGTTCAATTAAACTGTCCATATAAGTTATATTAGGAGATGTACTAGTCAAAACATAAATTTTGTACCAAATAACATTTTCTGCTTTAGTCTCACTAAGTTAAAATTTTAAAATATGAGTTACCCTCTATTTTCAACACCCTGAAATACTGACATTCCTTTGTTCTTCCTCATGCAAAAACAGTTTTAAATTTGTACACTTAGTGTGCTGGTTTGAAAGGAAGTATGCCCCCTAAGAAAAGCCATGTTTTGATATAAATCCCATTTCATAAAGGTAGAATAATCCCTATTCAATACTGTATATTTGAAACTGTAATGAGATCATTTCCCTGGTTGATGTGATTTAGTCAAGAATGGTTGTTAAACTGGATTAGGGGATGACATGTCTCCACCCATTTGAGTGGGTCTTGATTGGTTTACTGGAGTTCTATAAGAGAGGAAACATTTTGGAGAGAGAGATTCAGAGAGAGCAACACTATGAAGCAGAGTCCACCAGCCAGAGACCTTTGGAGATGAAGAAGGAAAACGCCTCCCGGGTAGCTTCATGAAACCAGAAGCCAGGAGAGTAAGCTAGCAGATGACGCCGTATTCGCCATGTGCCCTTCCAGCTGAGAAAGAAGCCCTGACTGTGTTTGCCATGTGCCTTCTCATTTGAGAGAGAAACCCTGAACTTCATTGGCCTTCTTGAACCAAGGTATCTCTCCCTGGATGTCTTTGATTGGACATTTCTATAGACTTGCTTTAATTGGGACATTTTCTCAGCCTTAGAACTAAACTAGCAACTCATTAAATTCCCCTTGTTAAAAGCCATTCTGTTTCTGGTATATTGCATTCCAGCAGCTAGCAAACTAGAACACTTAGTCACTATTATTGTACACTCTAGGCATTCCTGGATTATACCATCTCAGTCTTTATTGACTATCTTTCCTTCTGATTTCATTTGTGCCCCCAGCCCTCCTCCCTCTATCATTTTCACATTCAGCTTCATTCAGTATACTAACATTGTATTACAGTTAGGTAGTATTGTGATATGCATTCCTGAATTTTTACAATCAGTCCTGTTGCACAATCTGTATCCCTTCAGCTCCAATTACCCAAAATCTACCCTATTTCTAGCTCCTTATGGTCTCTGTTCTTAACTGGAATTCTCCAAGTTCATTCATTAATGTTAGTTCATATCATTGAGACCATACAGTATTTGTCCTCTTGTTTGTGGCTAATTTCACTCAGCATAAATGTCCTCAAGGTCCATCCATGGTGTGACATACTTCATAACTTTATTCTGTCTTATAGCTGCATAATATTCCATTGTATGCATATACCACAGCTTGTTTAGCCACTCATCTGTTGATGGACGTTTGGGCTGTTTCTATCTCTTGGCAATTGTAAATAATGCTGCTTATAAACATTGGTGTGCAAATGTTTGTTTGTATCCTTGCCCTCATGTTCTCTGAGTAGATACCTGGCAGTGGCATTGCCAGATCATGTGGCAATTCTATACTTAACTTCCTGAGAAACCACCAAATGGCCTTCCACAGCAGTTGTGCCATTTTACATTCCCACAAAAGTGAAGAAGTATGCCTATTTCTCCACATCATCTCCAGTACTTGTATATTTGTGCACTTCATATTATCATTCAATTCCCTGAGTCCCTGCTCACATTTTCCATTCTTATCCTATATCTTTTTTTGTTTGTTGGATTTCAGATGTCCCATCCTCCTGCCTCTTTGAAGTCTAACATTGTAGGCTTCCATTGTTTTTTTCATCTCTTCTGCTGTGTCTTTCATTCCCATAAGCTCTGTGATTTGTTTTTTCAGACTTTTGATTTCTTCTCTTTGTTCGTCCCTTGCTTTCTTTATATCCTCCCTCAAGTCATTGAATTGATTTTTGATAGGTTTTCCATGTCTGTTCAAACATTCTGAATTAATTGTTTCAAACTCCTGTATCTCATTTGAATTTTTGGTTTGTTCCTTTGACTGGGCCATATTTTCAATTTTCCTAGCATGATTCATTATTTTTTGCTGGCGCCTAGGCATGTAATTTCCTTAATTAATTTATTCTGGAGATTGTTTTCACTTTTTTACCTAGGATTTTCTTCCTGGATGCCTTTGTTGTGTATCTGTTCTTTGACATTCAGTTCAGCTTATTCTTGACCTCTAGCTTAAGTTTTGTTTAACAGATCGGAATTTTTCAGTTCTTGTTTCTTCCCTTGCTGTATAGTACCCTTTTCCCCTGCTTAGGAGGGTCTACTTAGGTATTATGGACACCAGTCAGATTTTCCCAGACCAAACTGGCCTCGTCTCAGGAGGAAAGAGTCACCTGCATCAGTTTTCCCTGAGGGTGAGATACAGCAGGTTGAAAAACTTTCCTATGAGGCCTGTAGACTGTGTTTTTCCTATCCTGCCCAGTATGTGGTGCTTGTCTGCCTGTAGGTCCTACCAGCATAAAGTGATGTGGTACCTTTACCTTCAGCAAACTCTCCCTGCTGGGGGTGTTGTTGAGACATAGGAGAGGTTGTAGGCTGGCTTTAATGGCTTCAGTTTTCCAGACCCTGGAGTCTGAATTCCTTGAGGGAGGGATTCCACCTGAGCAGGGCCCCATCCCTCTCCTGGCGAAGGCACAGCCTCCAGACAAGCTCTCAGACAAGCTTAATTCCACCCTTGCCTGGGGCAGTTGGAGCTTGAGAAAGCTTGCAGGTATATCCAAAGAGCAGTCAAGCCATAGAAACACAGCCACAAAAAAGAAAAGAAAAAAATCCTTTTCAGAGCAGGACCCTGTTCCTTGGGTTTGCCAATTAAGAGCTTAAGTTGGCACATTGCTCTGTTTATCTCAGGTCCTATATGCGTTTCCTTTCCTTTAGGGTCCAGACCCTTTCAAGTATTTTGTGCTGTCCAATCCAAAAAAAAAAACTTTTTTTTTCTTTTTCCATCAGCCCTGCCCCTTCTGCACTGGGGCAAAACCCAGCAACCTCAGCTTTTACTTGAGGTTCAGCTGAGTTGGGGCCTATTTTTAGTAGTCAGAATTTGTTAATTAATTTCACAGTTTGGAGATTGGTCGAGTCAGCCCCTTGTTGTTAATAAGGCCTCTTTCCTTTCCCCTCTGGGATGCAGCCTGTGTGGGAGAGGCACCAGCCTCCATGGCTTGGGGGACTCACGGTTCTGGGTGGTCTCACAGCCAGTCCAGCTTGTCCAGACTGGTGTACGCTGTACTGCTGGTCACTGAAGTGGCCCCAGCCGTTGTTCTGTACTGTTCCTGGCTATTACTTAGCTGCTCTGTAGGATGAACTAAATCCCACACTTCACTAAACTGCCATCCTGGCTCCTCAGCTCCCATTTTCAAATTTTTGACTTTAGGAATTTATTTTATGTAATATTACTACAGCTTCTATGTTTCTTTACAGTTTTTTTTTGTTGTTGTTGTGAAATATAACATATATATCAAAAGCAATAATTTTCAAAGCACACTTCACCAAGCAACTACAGACCAGGTCCCAGCGTCTGTCATGGGCTACCCTTCCTTCATCTCAGATTTTTCCTTCTTGCTGCTCCAAAACACTGGAGGCTTTACCAGAGTCAGAATAATGATTTTTGAGTTGCCTTTTTGTATTTTAGAGACTGTACATTTTCTCAAGTTTCTGACATTTCAGAAAGGCCTTTAAAACATCATCAGTGTTAGTGCCTGAGGTACCTTATGGATAAAATGCCCTAAGCATTGACATTTCAAGTCAGGCTCTTGAAATCCCAAGGTATTTCCTTGTGAAATGTGATCTTTCAATCCACAGAACAGGTCTTCTCACCTTTTTAATCCTACCTGTCAGGTAAGAACATTAGTTTCCAAGAGATTTGGATCTGGCCAAAAGGAAACTAATAGGCTGAATAGGCCCCAGAGCCCTTTGGGCATGCCTCTATTTTATAGGAGGATTTTTGGCTTGGTTTAGGTTTTGGGTTTAATTTTTGTTTTTTGCTTTTAAATCATCTGCTTTGAGCTTGTTGTTTTTCAGTGCTGTTGTAAATGGTGTTAATTTTAAAATTTGATTTCCTCCTGGTTTGTTGTTCTTATATACAAATACAATTGTTTTATTTATTTCTATTTATTAGAGCAGTTGTAGGTTTACAGAAAAATCGTGCTCTAAGTACAAAATTCCCATATGCTCCTTCACCCCCCCACACAAAGTTTTCCCTATTATTAACATTTTGTCTTAGAGTGGTACACTTGTTACCACTGATGAAACAACATTATTATATTATTATACTCCATAGTTTACATTAGGCTTCACTCTTTGTATTGTACAGATCTATGGTTTAAAAAATTTTTTATTCTGGTAATTTATATACAACCTAAAATTTCTCATTTTAACCCCTTTCAAGTATACAATTCCATGGCATTAAATACATCCACAATGTTGTGCTATCATCACCACCATCCATTACCAAAATTTTCCATCATTCCAAATACAAATGATTTTTGAGCTGACCTTTATTTCCAAGATCCCTGCAAATTTATTAATTTTAGTAATCTGTAAGATTCTGGGTTTTTTTTTTTGAATAGTCTAAATACTCAGTCACATTCCCTGTGAATTATAACAGTTTTATTTCTTCCTTTCCGATATAAATTCTTTCTTTCTTTTGCCTTTGCCCTGCCTCTATCCTCTGGTACATTTGCTGGCTGTGTGATTCCTCCCTCATGCCCAGAGGGCTTCCCTGCTGATTCCCAGGGCATGATGATTTCTAAGGCTGCTCAAACAAATACAATGAAATGGATTGGTTTAAACAATGGGAAGCTCATGGTTTTGAGGGTGGGAAAATGTTCAAATCAAGGTGTCATCAAAGTTATGCTTTCTTTCTAAAGACTGGTATCCTGGAGTTGGCTGCTGGCCATTTTGGGTCATGAGTTTGTCACATGGCAAGGCATGTGGCAGCATCTCCTGGACTCTCCCATCTCTTCTGGGTTCCCTTGAATTTCAGCTTCTTCCTTCCTGTGGCTTTCTGTCTCTGTCTGAATTTCATTCCACTAATAATGGATCCCAGTAACGGGATTAAAACCCATTCTGATTGAAGTGGGCCACACCTTAATTGAAGTAACCTCATCAAAACTCCTACTTACAATGGGTTCACACCCACAGGAATGAATCAAATTGAAGAACATGTTTTTTCCTGGGGGTATATACAGCTTTAAACCACCACAGAGGGTGAGACACTGCCTGCCCCACTGGGCGTCCCCACAAGTGCAACCCCAGAGCAAAATTTTGACTGGTGGGAAATGGGAGTCCGTTGATAAGTTCTTTCCCTTTTCTCCCTTCTAGACAGGCTGTGCTGAAAAGCAGACGAACATACATGGCTGCATACCATTGTGTGCATATGATGGTATGCAGCCAGCTCCTTGAAATTGCCTCAGGATCCACTATCTTGAAGGCTCAGATTAAAATTGTTGAAAACCTATGTGGCCCTAAAAAGAAGACCCTCAGAGTAGAATTTTGAAGGTGGATTACTCACCAATGTGAAGCACTGCTAAGGACTGCATTATTATAGTAATTGGGGGCTGGGAGTGATGTCTTTTACTTGTGGTTAGTTTGGATTAGGTACAGGTGGCAAGTGAGGCAATCCTTTAGGCAGTGGATGCAGTACTTGGGTGCTGTGAGGCAATGATAACTTTGACCATTGGGGAGTATACTGGCTATTGTTAACAATATTATGAGCCTTGAAAAAACTGGTAGGCTCAGAGCAGCCAATTGCCAACTCTAGAAACAATCTGAAAGAAATAAATGAAAGTCTTATTTCCTGAAAATGCAAGGAACTGGGCTAAAAATCAGCTCTGTCAGTTTTTATTTCATGTATCTGGGAGCTTTGTTATTAGGTGCATTTACAGTTAAGAATATCATGCTTTCTGGATAATTGACCCTTTACTCTAATGAAATGGCTTTCTTTACGTGGGTTAATACTTTCTCTCTTGAAATTTACTTTACCTGATATTATAATAATCACATCACTTTTCTTATGCCTATAGTTTTTAATATATTTTTCCATTTTTTTGCTTTCAACTTAATTTTAAGTTTAAAGTTTTCAGCTTTATCTTTATGTTTAAAGTGTGTTTCTTATAAAAACATATAGTTGGGTCTACTTTTCTATCCAGTCTGCCAATATCTGCCTTTTAAGTGGGATACGTAAGCATTTATTTAATTAGTATTGCTTTATTAATCTGTTATTTATTTATACAAATACAAATAAATGTTTTATAGTAATACCTCCCCCTTTTTACACAAAAGGCAACATACTCTAAACATTGTTCAGTACTTTGCCTTTTTTTCTCTTGATGTGTCATGAAGATTAACTCATAGCAGTATGTAGATGCCTTCTTCATTAAAGGTTTTAGAATTCTCCAGCATTTTGATGAACTGCAGTTTATTCACTCCATTCTTGTTGATGACATCTTGGTTATTTCCAGACTTTTGCTATTACAAATGCAGTTGCAATGAATAGCCAGTGCATAAGACTTTTCCATAGTTTTGTCAATTTATCTTTTATATAGATTCATGGAAGTGGGCTTGCTGGGCAGAGAAAAATGCATGTATAATTTTGCTACATATTTCTAAATCCCCCAGACTTAGGGGTTGAAATTCATAGATGGGGCTTCTCAAAAGGAAGACTGATGAAATGGATGAAGTCCTAGAAACAGAAAAAATTAACTACACCCACTCAAGAAGAAATAGAAGATCTTAACAAACCAATAACTAGTAAAGAGATTAAATCAGTAATCAGAATCCTCCCAACAAAGGAAAGACCAGGACAAAATGGCTTCACAGGTAAATTTTATTAAACATTCCAAGAATTAACACCTCTCCTGCTAAAAATCTTCCAAAAAATTGAAGAGGAGGGGAGATTCCCTAAATCATTCAATAAGCCCAACACCAGCCTCATACCAAAACCAGATAAAGATACCACAAGAAGAGAAAACTGCAGACCAATATCCCTTATGAATATACATGCAAAAATCCTCAACAAAATACTAGCAAATGAATCCAACAGCACATCAAAGATTTATATATCATAATCAAGTGGGACTCATCCCACGTATGCAAGAGTGGTTCAAGCTAAGAAAGTCAATAAATGTAATAATCACATTAAGACAAAAGGAAAGGGCGGCTGCCATAGCTCAGCAGGCAGAGCTCCGAGCTGCCATGCTGGAGGTCTGGAGTTCGATCCCTGTTGCCTCCTGCCCATATGCAAAATTAAAAAAAAAAAAAAAAATGTTAAAAAAAAAAGACAAAAGGAAAAAACCCACATGATGATCTCAATTGATGCAGAAAAGGCATTTGACAAGTTGCAGTACTGCTTTTTGATTAAAAAAACTTAGAAAAACAGAAATAGAAGGAAACTTCCTCAACATAATAAAGGACATCTATGAAAAACCCACAGATAACATCATAGTCAATGGTTAAAGACTGACAGCTTTTCTCTAAGATCAGGAACAAGACAAGGATGCCCTAGGGAGCATCACCACTTATTCAACATTGTACTGGAAGTTCTTGCCAGAACAATTAGGCAAGAGAAAGAAATAAAAGACATTCAAATTGGAAGGGGGAAGTAAAACTTTCACTATTTACAGACAACATGGTCTTATTTACAGAAAATCCTGAAAAATCCACAACAGCACTACCGGACCTGAATTCAGCAATGTGATGGGGAACATGATCCACTTGCAAAAATCAGTAGTATTTCTATATACATGTGATGGATACATCTGAAGAAGAAATCAAGAAAAAAATTCTATTTAAAATACCAACTAAAAGAATGAAATACCTAGGAATAAATATAACCAAAGATGTAGAGGACTTATACACAGAAAATTAGAAGACATTGCTAAAAGATATTAAGGAAGAACTAAATAAATGGAAAGACAGTCCATGTTCATGGTTTTGAAGGCTTAACTATTGTTAAGATGTCAGTTCTACCCAAAGTGATTTACAGATTCAACACAAATCTGATCAACGTTCCAAAAGGCTTCTTTGCAGAAATGGAAAAGGCAATCATCAAGTTTATATGGAAGGGTAAGGGGCCTTGAATAGCCAAAGCCATCTTGAAAAAGAAGAATGAAATTGCAAGACTCACCCTTCCTGATCTTAAACTTATTACAAAGCCATAGTGACAAGGACAAATATACAGACCAATAGAATCAAATTGAGAGTTCAGAAATCAACCCTCACATTTATGGTCAGCTACCTGATTTTTGGCAAGGGTGCCGAGTCTACTTAATGGGGAAAAACAGTCTGTTCAAAAAATGGTGCTGGGAAAACTGGGTCTCCATTTGCAAAAGAACAAAGGTGCACCCTTACTTCACACCATACATAAAAATAAACTCAAAATAGATCAGAGACCGAAATATAAGAACCAGAACAATACAACTCCTAGAAAAAATACATAGTGACTCATCTTCAGGACCTTGTGGTAGACAATGGCTTCTTAGACTTTACACTCAAAGCACAAACAACTGAAGAAAAAGTAGATAAATGGGACAGCATTAAAATAAAAAACTTTTATGCAAAAAAGGACTTTATCATGAAAGTAAAAAGATAACCTACTCAATACAAGAAAATGTTTGGAAACCACATATCTGGTAAGAGTTTAATATCTAGAATATATAAAGAAGTCCTGCAACTCAATAATTAAAAGTCAAATAACCCTGTTAAAAAATGGGCAAAAGACTTGACTAGACATTTCTTGAAAGCAGATATATACAACTAGCCAAAAAAGCACATGAAAAGACGGTAAGCACCACCAGCTTTTAGAAAAATGGAAATCAAAACCATAATAACATACTATTTGACACCCAATAGAATGGCTACTATTAAAAAAAAAAAAAGGAAAATAACATGTGTTGGAGAGGATGTAGAGAAATAGGAACACTCATTCGTTGCTGGTAGTGATGTAAAATCATGCATCTGCTATGGAAGACAATTTGGCAGTTCCTGAGAAAGTTAAGCATAGAATTACCATATGACCAAGCAATCTCACTTCTAGGTATTAAGCAAAGGATTTAAAAGCAGGGACTTGAATAGATATTTGCCCACCCATGAACATTATTCACAATTTCCAAAAGATAGAAGCTACCCAAGTGTTCATCAACCAATGAATGGTTAAACAATATGTGGTATATCTATACAATGGAATATTATCCAGCTGTAATATGGAAGGAAGTTCTGATCCATGTGACAATACAGATGAAACTTGAAGACATCATGTTGAGTGAAATGTCAGACACAAAAGTACTTATATTTTATGGCTTCATTGATATGAAATAATTGGAATAAACAAAGTCACAGAGTCGGAATCTAGAATATAGGTTTCCAGGGGATGGGATGGGGGTAGGGCATGGGAAGTTAATACTGAAATCATACGGAGTTTCTATTTGGGCTGATTGTAAAGTTTTGGTAATGGATGGTGACAATGGTAGCATAATATTGTGAACATAATTAACAGCTCTGAATTATATACTTGAATGTGGTTTCAAAAGGGGAACAATTTAGGTTGCTATAAACAGTGAACCCTATTGCAAATGATGGACTCTAGTTAATAGTACAATTATAAAAATGTTCTTTCATAAATTGCAGTAAATATATCATATTAATACAAGTTGTTAATAATAGGATGGTGTATGGGAACTCTGTAAACCTACAACTTCTCTAATAAAAAGTATGCTAATAATAATAATAATAAAGAAAGGCTCTGTCTCAGGGAAATCAGGAGGGCTGCTGTCTATTATTCTGGACACTTGAATGCCAGAACAAAAGTACTTTCCCCTGGAACATTCAATTGCCTTAAGAAGAAGTTATCTGATTCCTTGCCTGAAGGGACTATCTGTTGCTTCCAGGTGTCTATGTTTGCACATGTGTGAATGAGATGGGGTAGTGGGTAGAAGGAGAGTGGTGATGAGTCCACTTGTTCCTCGTACACATCTTCTAGAATTTCCTTACTTCAGCCTCATACTTCACTTCCATCAGCCTTTCTGAATCATACATCTCTATGTTTATGCAAAACAAGCTGATGTCCTTTCAGGTTGCCTTGCTATCTATGTTACTCTCAGGTGGAACGTCTTCTGCCCCACCCATAATTAATTCTTCCTTGCCATGGACTTTTCATCTTCCAGATATTGTTGAAATCTGTCTTGTTTGTGCCCCACCTCTTAAAATGATATTGTTGAGAGCTTAGACTTTTTGAATTAATTTAGTGTCATTTTACGCGTTTCAGGTTGCAGAGGAGATAATTCTATGGTGTTATTCCAGCATTTTGACTCAAAAGTGTCCCAAGAATGTCTCTGAGATGGATTACATGGGTTCTAGATACATAAAGGATTAATGAACAACTAAGTTAATTTCAAAAATAGAACAGATCTTATTCTTAGAGTAGTTGTTTTGGGACATGCTAAAATATTTTATTTCAGTCAACCGGGTATCCAACATACATATAATTAGGTTTAATTTTATTAAAAAGTAAACAAAATAGGACACTTGAAGAATTCTGTTATGCTTCCGACAATTTATGGGGACCATTACATATGCCACAAGTTTTCTCAGATGCCTTGTTTCTTCTAAGACTAAAATATAAAATGAATATTTGTCATTATAGACAGTACATCTCACTTGTACAATCAGTTATCTAGCAACTATTCATCCAGGGCCATACTTGTAGCAGATTCTACATTAGGTATTGAAGAAGCACAAGTGAACAAGATTTTGCCTGTTGTCAAAGAGTTTGCAGTGAATCAGCCAGGAGAGAGTGACAAAGAGCCCATGTGTTATGGGCTATTGTGATAGAATGTACAACTGAGTTGAGGATTTAGTTATCATAGCTAATGAAATTTATTTTTATTCATGCTCACGTTGACAGTGCATATATTAAAACTGAAGAAATATGGAGAAAATTAGCATGGCCTCTCAGCAAAGATGGCTTAGAAACTCTAGAGGTGCTTGTTTTTCTGAGGCAGAGTGTTGTAGTGGGCTTGCACCCTAAAAGCTTAGGTTTGAGTCACATTTCTACTTTTTATTTAAAAAAAAAGCAAGTCCCATTAACCTTCTCTGGGCTTCTGCTTTCTCATTTTTAAATGCAAGGGAAAAGATCAAACATCTCATGGG